>VJNQ02000450.1:40000-82500 GCA_007827005.2 Populus simonii
TTTCAGGCAGGATAAATACCAAAGCAAATTCAGGCTATACAAAATTCGTCTGCAGTCCATTGATCTGATGGAGGATTGATCGTCAAAGATTTCAACTTGCTGCAACAACCAGTAAGATAACCAGCACATCCTGCGCACTGCCTATCTCACTTTCCATTCCTAGCATTTTCTCAAGAAAGCTTGTCCCTGAATCACTTGGTATTCCAGACTACAGAAGACCCACTTTTTCTGAATTCACATGGACAAAAACCATTCATGGCCTTCCCCATCAGAGCCATGGCAGCAGTGCTAGGAAACTGCTTCTTCTGGAAGTCTAGTGCTGCCTCTGAACTCTCTGGCTTGGAAACTACCACAGCTCCAGGATTCTTTTTCGGAGATGCAGATGGATTATGAAACCACCTCTGAACCCAAAAATGAGACAGTGTTATTTCTTGAATTTTCCTTGCTGGGTCAGTTGAATAGGATTCAGCATTCCTCAGTAACTCTGCATCTGACATAGACACTTTACCATCAGACTCGCTTGTCTTTGGTTCTGAAATAGTCTTACTATGTCTTAGCATTTTGTTGAACAACTTACTAAATTTCTGGTGGGATGATGCTTCTTCAACTTTGGAAGCACTTGCTTTGAGACGCTTAAACCATCTGCTGCAGGGGTCCAGTCTCACAGGAGTGTCGGGGCAATCACTAGATTTTGAATTTGTGGAGTGCTCGGCATGGGGAAGGAAGCATGGCATCCAAACTCTGGGTTCTTGAGGTGCTTGTCTCCATGTTTTCTGGTGACCTTGCCAAACCTGGAAGTACAATAAGTTCTTGGTTTATATCAGGTAATTCGGTGTTCATCTGTCTGCCCTTGGTTTCTTGTCTGACTGAAGGCATTCCAGCTTGAGAAGCTGGCAATTTCTGGCCTTCGTTGATGTCCTACAAAGTTTATAACTAATCATGTGAACAAATGAGGCGACGGCCTTGTAAGCCTTTGACTCTGGAAGTTTTTACAGAGTTATGAGCTCTTACATAAATTCCTTGGCCTAAACCAAAGAGAAAAACTAACAAAACAAGGCAAAACACTTGTAGAATATAACTATTATTTGTGGTGGCATGATTTCAAAGCCCAAAGGTAAAAATCCACCAAATTCCTGGGTGGCAATGGCAACTAAAACAGCTGTGTGAAATGCTGACCTAACAAAAGTAAATGAGTAGATCAAATATGTTGTCTATAAATAATGTGCATAAGACAATGTTTTTACCTTCACTAGTTTTTGTAAATGCCAGTGACCTTAGAAAATCACTAGAGGGGCCACTATAGCTTAGAGATCAGAAAGTAGTAAAGTTACCTTATCTGACTGCAATGAAGCCACACCTGTAACACAAGAGAAAAAAACTCACTAATTTGCAAACTAGGACTACACTAAAAAGATACAAAACTCATGAACACTGTTCAGATTAGGTAATTATATTTAGCAACTTCATCTGAGGGCTGTGCTCCAAAGCATAGATTGTCAACACTACAGTCTAAGATTTAACTAAACCATCCATATAAGATATGGACCATACATACCAGATAGATGGTTCTCACAGAAAGCATCCATGTCCATGGTGTCAGTTTCAGCAGATGAATCACTCTCTTCATTGACAGCAGAAGTATTGGCATTCTTAGTGTTTTCTTTTCCTTCAGCTAATGAATCATTCTCCTTAACAACTGCAGAAGTCTTAACATTTCCAGTGCTCTCTTTTCCTTCACTCCCTGTGGAGCTGTCCAGAGGTAGCAGCTTCACTCCTTGCTTGACATGGAAACCAAAATCCGGAGATATTGCAAGGAGTTCAGTCACCATTTTTCCCTTAATTTCAGTGGATATTGCTGACTCTCTAAACATCTGAGCACCATCAGGTAAGTTCACGTCAGTCTTTTTTTTTATGAAAAAGCGATGAGTGGTCTGAGTGTCGGAGGACCTCTAGAAAATTCTTCAATGGAGTCTATTGTAGCACGTATTCTCATTGTCTCCCCATCATGAACGGAGGGCAGTGTTGATAGTGCATATGATCCATTATATAATTTTTCTAATTGGCTATCACCTCTGGTACTGATCTGCCTAGGAAGTAATTCAAAGTCAGAACGATTTGGCATCATGTGAAATGACTCTCTCGCTGATAATTGCTTGTTGAGGGATCACGAAAGAGAAGACCTGCATTTTTATTCATTTTCATCTCATGAACCAAAGATGTAGAGCCTGGTTCATTAATGTGATCTAACCTAGAGAAAAAGGGGTGAATTGGAGCCCTTCCAACTTCAAATTCATATGGCACAATATCTGGGGTTGACCTTACAAAATCATCCTGAACATGTGCAGAAATAACTCTGCTACTCCTTTCTAGGAAACTATTAGACTTGACCCGCTGCTCTGGAACCAAGTTGAGATCTTCAGCCTGAAACTGAGATTTTCTTTCTTGAATTTCCACCTCAGGAAGAGCCTGTGCCGGTATTGAGGGTACGTGATCCTCATTTCTCCCGAGGGAAACATCATATTCAGAATTGGTACCAATTCGTGACTTTAAGACTCCTTCACGATTGCCAGAGGACACATCATTCTCCGGATATAAAACACTCTCCCTATCTTGAGAAGGTTTGAACATCGCAAAAGAAGACTGTCCCTCAAACATTTCATTCCTCAACCTTTTCGGACTCATTGTAAGGTTATCGTTCATGACGTTGATCCTTTTCCCCATGTTTACTTCTCCAAGTCCCGTGACAAATTTAGAACTACCAGTTTCCATCTCTGGCCCACTAAGTAAGCTGTGATATTTGTTACCATTACCAACTTCCGGAGGATCATGACCTAATTGTTTTGGAGCTTCATTTGCTTTCCTGCAACTCGCGCGCGTCCAATGAGACATCCAAATAGACTGGCACTGCTTCGTGGACTTTACGGGAATATCATCCCTATCTTGATATGACTGTAGCACGCGATCAGACATGATGAAGTGGGATTTACAGAAGAATGCTTCAAAGTGTCACAGAATTCCTCCAAGGCTATTCACGTGAAGATGCAGTCAACCAAGCAATGTTAAAGTTCCAGGCTTTTTGATGGCCTGCTTCAACCGGGCTATGGACCTAGCCACCACACAAGCAATCATAACCACCTGACGGTAATTAAAATGAATATAAGAAAATAAACCCAATTTGTCAAAATTATCTCAAATTTGCAAACTTTAAAGGTAGCAGCGTCACAACATGTGAATCGTCTCATTTTCATTTTTTTCCTAACTTTTTATTCAAAAAGCAAATAACAAAAACAAGATTTCACTGCAAGCATCTAACTTTAGTACATGTTAACCAAGAACAAAATAAATCCCACTAGAGGAAATAATAATAATTAAAAAAAAAAAAGATCTCCACTTAAAACAAACTTACACTGCGAAGTACAAACCTAAAGGTCGAAAAAGAAATATTACTTTATCTATATTACTTACACGCTCATTCATGAACACATAAAAAGGGGTAGAATGTGTAAGCAAGCTTACAGTTTTATCAACCTCTTCTCTGATTCCCTCTGTAATCACAGATCCATGGATGAAAACATCACTGGGGTGAAGATCAACTTCTTATTAACTTGAAGCCCTTTTCGGAGGGTCTGTAGAAGAGAGGAGAAATGTATGAAGCGGATGAAGAAGAAGAAAGAATCTAAGGAGGGTTTGGTTGGTGCTTGAGTTGCTTCGAGTCTGTGCCTTCTTTTTGCTTTCTTTCTTTTTGCTTTCTTTCTTCTTGCTTAGCCACAGACTCATAAGCCGACACACAAAACTGACCCCACTTACCTGCACTTTTCAATTCCTCTTTCCTCTATTCTTTTTTTATTTAATATTTTGGCATCGGATTTGCTTTATTTAAAAATAAATAAATAAATAAGCAACAACCATAAATCACATGACAATTACGTTTTTTTTTTCATGTCATTCCTAAATTATAAGCAAAGACCACAAGATTTAGCGTAATAAAGCTTTTACCACAACTAAAGTTTTATTAAGTGGATATTAAAATCCTCAGAAAGCTGCAGCCATATTATAGTGTTCTAGGATTCAATCTTACGTGCCAAACACCATTTAATTAGGGGTATCATCTCCATTGTTTGAAAACAATGGATGTATGTATTGATACTTTAATGCATTGTAACTTACTGTGTAAAATAATTAATTGTTTCAAACATGGCTGGAGTGCCAGCGGCGATGCCTCAAGAGTATGGTTTTTGCATCAACGAACCATGCACAACCTTTATATAATCCATTATTGAAGACAAAACATAAAACACAATTCAAGTTTTGTGCTTCTAGTCATCGTTTGATTTGCTGTCGTTAACAAGAAAGTTATTTGGGTTCATCAACAGCCAGACAACCGCATAATTTTTTATTGTTTTTGTTCTATGCATGAGCATGATTTTTGGGCTGACATGATCTATATAAACATCAGCACAAATGGGTGGAGGCGGAGGGAGGGTCTTCATAGTTTGGAGATGGTAGAGGGTTTTCTGTCTCATCGAAGATGTGAGACACAAACAGATCATATTCTCTTTCTGCGTGGACGTGAGACTTAAGGTATTCTTGTTGATTGGTTTGATTTAGTTCTCGTAGCATTGTGTCAGGTACTATGTACTTGTCGAAACAGTTTTCAGGACTTGTATGTATCCATTGCCGGTCCGTGGCAACACTATAACACGTTGAACATGCAAGGCACCGCCATCTTTTGAGAGCGTTTATGCTCACAATTTTCTCCTTCACTGTATAATAATTGCTCTGCATGAACAACAAAAACAAATGAATAGCTTTTGTGAGGTGTTTATTGCAGTAAATACAATTTACTACAGCCAAACCCTTCCATCCAGCGGCAGCAGGAGCAAATCTCGCAACGCGCTCCTGTGTTCGTTTATGAGATCCGCGGTGTCCATGGGCATGTTATTGTATAAGAACCAAAAGAAAGGCATCACTGAACAAACCCACCAGCTAGCAAACAAACAAATTATGAGCAGCCATGTTGAAGAATAATTATTCACATCCAATTGGAGCACAGCTCAGGTAACCATGAATATAACAGTTGTCCATCACTATAAATTAAGAGCTTAAAAATCAGACAAGTATCCATGCTTACTTTCTGAATGAGCTCAAATTAGAACCCACCCGTCCCTCCCATTCATTTGCCAGATTAAAACCAGACCCATCAAGAACGGCTACAAAAACCAAAAGAGACGACTGAGACAACACATACAATCTGGTCAAGACGAGCTAAAACTTTGAAAACCCATCACTTCCTACACCCAAAGAGCTGGGTAAGAGGTCCCCGGAAATTATGAGAGGAGGTCAAAAAACGCTGCAATTCCAAGAGAAAAGAGCGAGTGGCTTTGACAGATCAAGCATTTACTGCCGTTAAATGCGCAATGATAATAGGCTGTTTAATAACCCAAAAACTACCAAACAACCGGTGAACAAAGATGGGTGCAGAAAAGCAAAGAAAAACACGAAGTCCAAATTTAACTGCCCAGGTAGACCTCGCATAGGATAAAAATGTCCCAGCAGATAACAAACAACTATCGCATAAAGGCAAGAGCATGTGAGAAAACTGTTCATCTACAGTGCTTCTGCCCATGACAAACAACTCTCAGTAAAGCTGCTTATCTACAGTGTTTCTGTGCCATAACAACAATAATAGTAAAAAAGGATGTCTTTTAGTTTTACTAGTTACATGCCCCGCGTGATGCCGCGGGTCAATTATTTTTTTGTATTTTAAAAATAGCCCAAGATCTAAAAGTGTTAGGTTTTTTTATAAAGTTATACCCAAGAGTCTCAGGTTTGATTGTAGCACCTGACCCAAGAGTAATGTTTATAATATTAATAATACATTAAACTTGGGTTAACCCTTAGCATAAAAGTGTCTGGACCTGCAATACCAGACCCAATAGCATTGGACGTGGGTCTGACTGCAAGGTCGTGTCTAAAAGTGTGATAATTAATAGATTAGTTAAAAAGAAAAAAACTAACAGGAAGAAAAAACTAATGGAAAAAAGAAAAAAAATATGAATTAGTTGGGTTAACCCTTCAAACCAGGTTAACCCGTCATACCTTGAATTCGCATCGTGAAAGTTTGATAATTAAAAAGAAAAAAAACACATTAATGGGTTAACCTAGAATTAACTGGGCTATATCGTCAAACCAGGTAAACTAATCAAACCCGGAATCCGTGTAATGAAAGTTCGATAACTAAATAGAAAAAATTTAACATTAACAATTTAAATTAAATGAAAAATTAATTAAAAAAAAAAAGGCATCAGCCTTTTCACTGTGGACTGCACTGTGCAGTCCACAGTCAAAGGCATAAAAAAAAACTAAAGGCATCAGCCGATAACTACTTAGAAAAAATTTAACATTAATAAACTAAATTAATTAAAAATAAAAAATAAAAGAAAAAAAACCTCTAAGAAGAAAAAAAACTAAATAGAAAGAAATTTAACATTGACAAACTAAACTAAACGAAAAAATAATTAAAAAGAAAAAAAAAGCAAAAAAATAATAAAATTCAGGTTAACTCGTCAAACCAAGTTAACTCGTTAAACCCGGGATCCGTGTCATAAATCTGGTAATTAAATAAAAAAAATCATTAACAAACTGACTAAACAAAAAAATTAATTAAAAAAAAAAATCCAAGTTAACTCGTCAAACCATGTTAACCTGTTAAACCCAGTATTTGTGTCATGAAAGTCTGATAACTAATAAAAAAAATATTTAACATTAACAAACTAAATTAAACAAAATATTTATGAAATAATAATAATAAAAATTGACGGGTCAACCCAGAATTAACTGGGTTCATCCGTGAAACCAGGTTAACCGTGAAACCGGGATATGTTCATGAAATCTAATAACTAAATAGAAAGAAATTTAACATTAACAAACTAAACTAAACCAAAAAATTAATTTAAAAAAAAAAAACAAAGAAAGAAGCAAAAAAAAATCTCAAAATCATAAAAAAAAAAAGCTAAAAAAACTTAGACAACTTAAAAAAAAACAAAACAAACAAAAACGCCTAAGAAATCAGTGTTTTACTGTGGACTGCACTGTGCAGTCCACAGTAAAACACTGATTCCTTTTAGCTATTTATGAAAATTTGATAACTGAATAGGAAAAAAAAACTACAGGTTAACCCAGAATTAGTTGGGTTAACTCGTCAAACCCAGAATCCGTGTCATGAAAGTTTGATAACTAAATAGAAAAATTTAACATTAACAAACTAAATTAAACGAAAAAATTAATTAAAAGAAAAACAGAAAAAATCTGGGTTAACCCGTCAAAACCCGGAACCCGTGTCATGAAAGTTTGATAACTAAATAGAAAAAAATTAACATTAACAAAAAAAATTCATTAAAAAAAATAAAGAAAAAAAAACAGCTTAAAAAAACAAAGCAAAAAAAAAAACAGCTCGGTTGGACTGCACTCGAAAAATAATTAATTAAAAATAAACCAGAAAAAATTTTTGGGTTAATCTATCAAACCCGAAACCCGTGTGATGCAAGTTTATAACTAAATGAAAAAAAAATTAACATTAAAAAAAAAAATCATTAAAAAAATCAAAGAAAAAAACAGATTAAAAAAAAAACAGAAAAACTTAAAAAAAAAGTAAAAAAGAAAAAAAAAAAAAAAAAAAGGAAAGCACTGCTCAGCGTTTCACTGTGGATTGCTACAGTGAAACACTGAGCAGTTTTAGTATATTTCTAATTTTGTTTGATAATTGATAGTTAATAATTAGCTTCATGCAGAAGCATATGCAATATCAAACCTGATTTGGAGTGAAGTTTAAGTTCCGGATAAGGGAATAATTCGGGTTAATTGATTTTTAAAATAAAAATAAAAAAGTTATCATTTTTAAAAATTAAAAGGTATGTTTCTAAGTTTGATTTTTTTAAAGCATCCAGGGTCAAAGAATAGGTTAGCCAAGTCTCAAATCCTTCGCATCAAATTGGGTTAGAAAATATCACTTGGTTGATTTTAAAAATATCTTCGTGGAGATTGTAGTTGCAGTGCTGTTGCTGACTCAGTAAGGTACTGCCTGTCCTTACCCTTGGAAAGGGTCTTCATCGGGTTCTGCTAGCAGTGGAGCCCTTCGTAAAAGAAATATTATCAGCTTAAAAAAATAAAAACTTTTTTTTCCTTGTAATCGCTCGATTCATTAGAAGATCTATTGCGAAATATTAGAGTGCTTTATATGTGTTTTTTATCTAAAATCTGTTTTTAAAAATTAAGAAATTGATACTTAATATTCCTTAACTCAGCTATGTATATTAAAATCATATTTTTATGAGTTTGGTAAACTATCAGATTTAATATCCATAAACTCATTTATGCGCTAAACTCAAGTACATATAGATCTAGTAAGTTATCAAATCTAATATTCTAAAACTCTATATCTCGTCGAACTCAAGTGAATATAGAACTAATGATCTTTATAGGTCTCATATTAAACTACAAAACTCCATTTATTTTTTCTTGTGATCCTTAACAATTTCTGTTTTTCACTACATGTTTATTTTTATAGTTTCTCTCTAAAATATTATAGTATTTTTTAAAAAAAAACGATATTTTTTAAGCATTAGAGAATCTCTAAATTCATTAAAAAAAAAACATCTTTTATAGGCATTGATTACCGGTCATTATAGTCAATGAGCATGGATCGGATTGTCAGAATCAAGATATGAATTGATTATTCAAGATATAAGTGTTACTCATATACTACTTTAAACTCCATCACATCTCATCATGTTTTCTTACCTGTATGAAGAAAAAACTAGTTGATATTTTTAAATACTTGAAAAGTGTTATGATACTTTTGAAGTTTTAATTTTTTTTTATTCGATGAAATTCTATCTCATGGAAAGCGTACTTTGTGGGCTAGATGAGTGAGTAAAACCCCGGCTGTCCCAGATTCTTATAAGAGGTGCACGCCCTGACTCGAACTCGAGACCTGCTGTGCAGATCTCAAGCTCTTTATCATCACGCTACGCCCTTGGAGACTTTTGAAGTTTTAATTGCATGATTATGAGTTCATTTGAGGGTGTGCTAGATATTATTTTCTAAAATAATTTTTACTTTAAAATATATTTTTTTAATTTTTTAAAATATATTTTTAACATTATCATAACATCAAAATAATTTAAAATTAAAAAATTAAAAGTGATAATAATAGTGATATCATTATTATTGGCAAAAGTGGAGGAACGTGTCAAAAGTTAATCGGTGAATCCACTGAGTTGTGGGGTTGAGGTTACAAATGATTATATCAAGAGCTGTTAAATCGATCAACCATGGGATTAGGAGCCAAACCCGGATTGGGTTAAGGGGCTAGGCTTGGCTTGGGAGAGCCGAACCGAGCCCAGGGAAATATAAAAAGAAAATATATTTTGTTAGAAGACGACTCGAACATGATTTGATTAATGTGCATATGTTGGTGGGTTGAATGGCTACGTGGATGGTTCATCTACCAGAAAAACACAGTTTAAATGTGGCTGTGTTTTGTCCATGTATGACCTGTCTCTCTGTTTTGCTTATCTCCATTGCTACCAGCTTCGTATCACACCAACAAAGCATTGTAACATATACTAAAAGGGATCAGTGTTTTACTGTGCAGTCCACAGTAAAACACTGATCCCTTACGCTTTGGGTTTTTTTTTTTTTTTAAGTTGTCTTATTTTTTTAGCTATTTTTTTTTATGCCTTTGGGGATTTTGTTTTTGCTTTTTTCTTTGTTTTTTTTTCTTTTAACAAAATTTTTTTGTTTAATTTAGTTTATTATTGTTAATTTTTTTTATTTAGTTATCAGACTTTCATGACACGTTTTCCGGATTTAACAGGTTAACCTGGTTTGACAAGTTAACCCAGAAATATATTTTTTTGGCTTTTTTTCCTTTGTGTGATCCACAGTAAAACGCTGATGCTTTAGGTTTTTTTTTTTTTAAGTTGTCTTATTTTTTTATGCCTTTCGGGATTTTTTTTGCTTCTTTCTTTGTTTTTTTTCTTTTAACAAATTTTTTTTGTTTAATTTAGTTTATTAATGTTAATTTTTTTTATTTAGTTATCAGACTTTCATAACACGTTTTCTAGATTTAATGGGTTAACCTGGTTTGACAAGTTAACCCAGAAATTTTTTTTTTGCTTTTTTTTCTTTTTAATTAATTTTTTTCGTTTAGTTTAGTTTGTTAATGTTAAATTTCTTTCTATTTAGTTATCAGACTTTCATGACACATATCCCGAATTTCACTGGTTAACCAGGTTTCACGGGTGAACCTAGTTAATTCTAGGTTGACCCGTCAATTTTTTATTTTTTTTTTCTTTTCATAAATTTTTTTTGTTTAATTTAGTTTGTTAATGTTAATTTTTTTTTATTTAGTTACCAGACTTTCATGACATAGATCCTGGGTTTAACGGGTTAACATGGTTTGACAAGTTAACCCGGATTTTTTTCTTTTTAATTAATTTTTTTCGTTTAGTTCAGTTTGTTAATGTTCACCTTTTTTTTTATTAGTTACCAGACATTCATAACACGGATTCTTGGTTTAACGAGTTAACCTGGTTTGACGAGTTAACCTGGAATTTGTTTTTTCTTTTTAATTATTATTTTTCGTTTAGTTTAGTTTGTTAATGTTAAATTTCTTTCTATTTAGTTTTTTTTTTTCTTCTTAGAGGTTTTCTTTTCTTTTCTTTTTTCTTTTAATTAATTTTATTTAATTAATTTAGTTTATTAATATTAAAATTTTTTCTAAATAGTTCTCGGCTGATGTATTTTGTTTTTTTTTTCTTTTTTTTATTTAGTTCTCGGCTGATGCCTTTATGCTTTTGACTGTGGACTGCACAGTGCAGTCCACAGTAAAACACTGATCCCTTACGCTTTAGGTTTGTTTTATTTTTTTTTTTAAGTTGTCTTATTTTTTTACTATATTTTTTGCCTTTAGGGATTTTATTTTTGCTTCTTTCTTTGTTTTTTTTTTTTTTTAACAAAATTTTTTGTTTAATTTAGTTTATTATTGTTAATTTTTTTTTATTTAGTTATCAGACTTTCATGACACGTTTTCCGGATTTAACAGGTTAACCTGGTTTGACAAGTTAACCCAGAAATATTTTTTTTGGCTTTTTTTCCTTTGTGTGGTCCACAGTAAAACGCTGATGCTTTAGGTTTTTTTTTTTAAGTTGTCTTATTTTTTAGCTATTTTTTTATGCCTTTCGGGATTTTTTTGCTTCTTTCTTTGTTTTTTTTTTCTTTTAACAAATTTGTTTTTTTTAATTTAGTTTATTAATGTTAAATTTTTTTATTTAGTTATCAAACTTTCATAACACGTTTTCCAGATTTAATGGGTTAACCTGGTTTGACAAGTTAACCAGAAATTTTTTTTTTCTTTTTTTTCTTTTTAATTAATTTTTTTCGTTTAGTTTAGTTTGTTAATGTTAAATACTTTCTATTTAGTTATCAGACTTTCATGACACATATCCCGAATTTCACTGGTTAACCAGGTTTCACGGGTGAACCTAGTTAATTCTGGTTGACCCGTCAATTTTTTTTTTCTTTTCATAAATTTTTTTTGTTTAATTTAGTTTGTTAATGTTAATTTTTTTTTATTTAGTTACCAGACTTTCATGACACAGATCCTGGGTTTAACGGGTTAACATGGTTTGACAAGTTAACCCAGATTTTTTTTTCTTTTTAATTAATTTTTTTTCGTTTAGTTCAGTTTGTTAATGTTCACCTTTTTTTTATTTAGTTACCAGACATTCATGACATGGATTCCTGGTTTAACGGGTTAACCTGGTTTAACGAGTTAACCTAGAATTTGTTTTTTTCTTTTTAATTATTATTTTTCGTTTAGTTTAGTTTGTTAATGTTAAATTTCTTTCTATTTAGTTTTTTTTTCTTCTTAGAGGTTTTCTTTTCTTTTCTTTTTTCTTTTAATTAATTTTATTTAATTAATTTAGTTTATTAATATTAAAATTTTTTCTAAGTAGTTCTCGGCTGATGCATTTAGTTTTTTTTTTTTTTTATTGTTTTTATGCTTTTGATGTGGACTGCACAATGCAATCGACAGTGAAAAGGTTGATGCCTTTTTTTTAATTAATTTTTTTCGTTTAATTTAAATTGTTAATGTTAAATTTTTTTCTATTTAGTTATCAAACTTTCATGACACGGATTCCGGGTTTGACAGGTTAACCTGGTTTGACGAGTTAGCCCAGTTAATTCTGGGTTAACCCATTAATTTTTTTTTCCTTTTTAATTATCAAACTTTTACGATGCGAATTCAAGGTATAATGGATTAACCTAGTTAATTCATATTTTTTTTTCTTTTTCTTCATTAGTTTTTTTTCTTCGTGTTGGTTTTTTTTCTTTGTTTTTTTCTTTTTAACTAATCTATTTAATTATCACACTTTTATGACACAACCTTGCAGCCAGACTCACGTCCAATGCTATTGGGTTTGGTATTGCAGTCCAGACACTTTTATGCTAAGGGTTAACCAAGTTTAATGTTATTATTAATATTATAAATATTACTCTTGGGTCAGGCATTGCAACCAAACCTAAGACTCTTGGGTATAACTTTGCAAAAAAACTTAACACTTTTATATCTTAGTTTTTTTTTAAATGCAGAAAATAATTGACCCGCGGCATCGTGCGGGATATGTAACTAGTTCACTTCTAAGGGGTGTCTGTTATTATTTTTTAATTATTTTAATATATTAATATTAAAAATAAATTTTAAAAATAAAAAAATTATTTTAATATATTTTAAAGTGAAAAACAATCAATACTACTATCCTAAATAACATCTAGATGGGTGCATATTTTTTTTTTGTTGTCTACCACCTTGTTTCGTTTTTATTCACTTTATTGTTCAAGTGGATATTATAATTTGATTTTCAAATAATTTATTTTTCAACTAAATTATGCAAGTTTCAACGTGCTCCTAACATTTCCTATGAAAAAATTCCATGCAGAAATTGGTCCTTTTTTCCCTAATCGAAAGGTTAGTTCACAAATACTTGTCGCTAATCAGTTATGATTGACAAAAGACAAAATACGGGGGTACATATCGACTTGAAAGACAAATGCAGTGACTAAATTAAATCGATTTCGGCCTATTTTCACATGAAGAGATGTGGGCTCATGAATTGGGCCGGGAAAGCAAAGCAGGGTGATTAGTACTTAAAAGTGCATTTTTATCAAGGTTTTATATCATCATTTTGCACTTGAAGTATCAATAACTCCTTAACTAAAGCATGTTTTATAATAACATATCTAATTATATAAGATACCTTTAATTTATGGTAAATGTTCATCTTAAATGCAGGCCTATCACATAAATGAAAGAATTGATTGATGAGTTGAAGTACTGAAATTGAAAGGACAAAGAGATGGCCAAACTTAGAAAAGAGATGCTGGTGCAGTCCAAACTGGAACACTATTCGGTAATTGGGTCATATCTGGAGCTGTAGATCTTGGATTTAGGTCCATTTTATATGGATGGAAAGATAAGACATAGGCCTACAACTTTCATGTGAGCCCAAGATTTAACAAGGCCGTTTTCAAGTCCAAATTGTAGCAACAACGAAGAAGTCCGAATCTGTCCTGCAGCCCAGACACTGTTCAGTGTTCAGCCCATATCTCGAGTTCTAGAAGTCCAAATGATCTCAAATTTTTACCCTGGAAAGATGAGACAATTTCCTAGAACTTTCATGATTGAAGTCTTCAAATTATGATGTTATCAATGACTTTTTGGCAGACAAGAAGATAAGAATTGTCACCAAGTCAAGATGTGGCCACCCACTCATCAATTAGTCAACAAATCAATAGTCCGAATTTTGGCCTATAAAAGGAGGCATTTGCCATGTATTTAGGCATCTTGGTGTTCAGATCAAGATCATGCTCTTGCTTTCTCTCTTTGTATTGCTTATGCTTTGCTTTCATTAATATCAAGTTTATGCTTTCATTTCCTTTCCTTTACTTAGTTAACTTTTATCTTACTTATGTTCTTATCTTGTTTATTTATGTTTCTTTCTTTCATTATGTCTAGCTAAGTTAATTATGTCAAGGTGAAAAGGTTACACTAATGGTGTAAGGATAAGTATAATATAAACTCAACATGGACTTTAATGTTGGATAATAACATGCTTTATATTTGTTATCTTGTTCACTTTTAATACTTTGCTTGTTAAATGGTTAATCTAGATTTATGTTGTATAACACTTGGTACACAAATACTTGGCACTTTCATAGCCCATACTGTATGGTATAACCGACACCTGAGCTATGAAAGGAACTTGATTTGTTGTTAACATAAGTTATAATCATGAATGCCTGAAAACATTTACAAGTATTAGCATTATTCGAATAAGATAGCTAATGTAATCATGTTAACAATTGAATAATAAGAGTTTATACTATACTTGTTTGAAATACCATTAGTGGATCCTCTAACCTTGACATTTGTTGTTATCATTGTTTAATCCTTACGTTAATCTTCCATCTCAAAGTTCTCATCAACTTCTTCTTCTTCATCATCTTTATTATTATCATTATTAATAGTATTATTGGTATTATTATCATTACTACTACTATTACTATTATTAGTATTACTACTACTACTATATTATTATTATTATTGTTATTGTTGTTATTGTTATTGTTGTTACTATTGTTGTTGTATTATTGTTGTTTATAATTTATACAATTAACCTCCCTGTGGTTCGACCCCGGTCTTGCCGGGTTATTTATTACTTCGACACTCCTGCACTTGGGAAAAGACATCAATCTTTTGGTCGTGTCAAGTTTTTGGCGCCGTTGCCGGGGAGGTAAATTCTTGTACAAATTATAGTATTATTTTATTTTTCTTGTATCTAATTTGTTTCTTTTGTTTTGTTTCTTTTTCTTTGTTTTTTTTCTTCTTCTTTTATTCTCTTTTACACGTGCATGAGAGTGTGGTCACGTACATTAAGTGGTAGACTTTGTAGGGTATCCTCATCATTTTCAGAAAATATGGCCGAAGAAGATAACCAATCAATGCTTCAAAATGAGAATAGAGAATATTCGGGTTAGAACACTTAGAGACCACATGAATCCCACAAGAACAAGTGCACCCTCATGCATAGTTTTTCCACCTGATGCATCTCATTTTAATTTTAAGACAGGCATTATTCAACTTTTACCATCTTTTCATGGCTTAGATTTAGAAAATCCATACTTGCATTTAAGGGAATTTGAGGAGGTTTGCAACACGTATAATGACTCAAATTGTAGCATGAACACCATTAGATTGAAGCTTTTTCCTTTTTCATTAAAAGATAAAGCTAAAACATGGCTACAAAATTTGAGACCTGGATCCATTCGTGCTTGGGATGAAATGCAACAACAATTTTTAAAGAAGTTTTTTCCGTCCCACAGAACAAACTCTTTCAAAAGACAAATCATTACTTTCTCTCAAAAACCAGGAGAAACATTTTATCAATGTTGGGATAGGTATCGAGACTTGCTTAATACTTGCCCCCATCATGGTTTTGAAACATGGAGATTAGTTTCACATTTTTATGAAGGTTAACTCCTAGAGATAGGCAAATGGTTGAATTGATGTGCAATGGAACTTTTGAGATAAAGACCCTAATGAAGCAATGGAGTACTTAGATTTGCTAGCTGAAAATGCACAAAATTGGGACACCACAGGTACTTATGAGGCACCAAGTAAAACCCAACCTCATACATCTAGTGGGGTATGTACAACCTTAGGGAAGATCATGACCTCCAAGCCAAGTTTGCATCTTTAGCTAAAAAGTCGAGCGCTAGAATTAAAAAGAGTGGTCAATTAAAATCTGTTCAAGACATTGCGTGTCAAATTTGTGAAACCAACGAACATTCAACCAATGACTGTCCAACCTTGCCTTCTTTTAAAGAATGTCTCCATGAACAAGCCCATGCATTAAACAGTTTTCAAAGGCCCAACCATAACCCATATTCGCAAACATACAACCCTGGTTGGAGAAATCACCCAAATTTCAATTGGAAGAGTGATAAAATAATGCACAAACTTCACAGCCACCGTTTCAAGCACACCATAATTTCCAAAATTCTCATGGATATGCACCTCCTTATGCTCCCCCTCCTAGAAGAAATCTTGAGGAAACATTGCATGCATTTATGGAAAAGCAAGAGGCAATTAACACTCAACTTGCTCAAAGCATGACAGATTTTAAAGATACTCTTGCAAAATTGACATCTGCTCTCAGTTTCCAAGAGAAAGGTAAGTTTCCATCTCAACCACAACAAAATCCAAAGGGGCAATACAATGTGTGCAAGTAGTTCGGGAAGCCAACACATGGATCACGTAAATCAGTCATCACTCTTCGCAGTGGTAAGGTTATTGAAAAACCCATTCTTGAACCTTGTGAGAATGATGATGAGTCAATCTCTGAGGGTAAGGAAAGGATTGAATCTGATCATTGTGAAGAAAAGACTGATTCCCCGCCAGCACTTCCATTTCCTCATGCCATGACCAAACAAAGGAAAGTCAATCACAACTCTGAAATCTTTGAAACTTTCAAACAGGTAAGGATCAATATACCTTTGTTGGATGCTATTAAACAGGTTCCTTCTTATGCTAAATTTTTGAAAGATCTGTGCACTGTGAAGAGAAAACTGAATGTGAAAAAGAAAGCCTTTTTAGCCGAACAAGTAAGTGCCATTCTTCAGAACAATAATGCATTGAAATATAAAGACCCTGGTTGTCCTACAATTTCTTGCTTTATTGGAGAACATAAAATTGAAAGAGCTTTACTTGATCTTGGAGCTAGTGTGAATTTACTTCCATATTCAGTTTTTCAAAGTCTCAATCTAGGTGAGTTAAAACCAACTTCTGTGACTCTTTTACTTGCCGATAGATCTGTAAAAGTGCCTAGAGGAATAGTTGAAGATGTGTTAGTACAAGTCGATAAATTCATTTATCCTGTGGATTTTATTGTCTTGGACACACAACCTGTTGAAGCATGTAATTCATTTCCTGTTATTTTAGGACGTCCGTTTCTTGCAACTTCTAATGCATTGATTAATTGTAGGAATGGATGATGAAGCTATCATTTGGGAACATGACATTGGAGATGAATATTTTCAACATTTGCAAGCAACCTGGAGATGATAATGATTTACAAGAAGTAGATTCTATTGAAGAATTAGTTTATGATCAACTTGAATCTACTTTGGGTAAAATTGAGTTGGATGAATCTGAAGATTTGCAAATGATTATTCTCAGGAAGAAATCACGGATCAAAAAGACACCGAAAATGTTGATGCGAATCTTTTGTCAAGAGTGACAACAGATTCGATATCTGACATCACACCAACCGATGATTACTTTCCTGAAATCCTTACTTTCTCTTAGTTCAATGCCTTGGTTTGCTAAAAATATCAATTTCCTTGCCTCAGGAGATTTGCCAACTCATTGGAGTACCGAAGACAAAGGTAAGTTTTTGAACGAAGTGAAGAAATTTTATTGGGATGACCCTAACTTATTCAAACATTGTCCTGATCAAATATTTCAAAGATGCATTGCGACAATGAGGTAAGTAGTGTCATTAAATTTGTCATTCTGAAGCATGTGGGAGTCATTTCTCGTCAAAAAAGACCATTGCGAAAATCTTTCAAAATGGATTTTATTGGCCCACCATGTTTAAGGACACACATGCATTCTGCAAAACTTGTGAAAATTGTCAAAAAGTTGATACTGGTCAAAAAGTTTTGCTTTATAATTCTCGACTCCATTTATTTCCTGGAAAGTAAGATCAAGATGGAGCGGTCCATTTATTGAGAAACATGTGTATCCTTATGGGGCCTTTGATATTGAGAATCCAAAGAATGACAATGTTTCTAAGAAATGGACATCGTTTGAAAGCTTACTTTGATAATTTTCCTAGTGAAAATGAATCCATTGGTTTGAATGATCCTGTAGATAAAGGTTGATTATTTTGTTTTTCTCACATTGTTTTTGTGTTTCCTTTTGGTGTGACTCTTGTTTTGCTAGTCTCTCATCCCGGTCAAAGGCGGATAACGGTACTCCGTGACTTAGTCGGTTCTTTCAGTTTCCCATAATAACTGATATCTGTATATATTTGTGCAATACTTTGCTCTTTCTCCCTTCTTTGACTCTTTCTCCAATTCTCATTTGAAAATGGACACCACTCTTGAAAAATTGAAAAAGTACTTTCCCGCTCTGCCTCAGAATGCGATTACAAAAATTTACCGTGCTAGGTGTGCAAGATTGAAGTTGTTAATGAATCATGGAATTCCTGAAGATATTCGCTGGCTGATTGAAGCAAAGGTCCGATTATTAGGTGAGTCCTCCAATTCTTTCATTCATCACACATGCCTGGAACAGGTAAAAGCACTTTTGCAAAGAAACGTCGTGCAAAACGACTGAAAGTCTGTCACCGATGTGCCAGATGGACTTGTAATGCAACATGTCGTTCTTTAGGAATGGTATCTATAAACCGTGAAGATAAAATACAATTCATTAAGGATGGCCTGAGTAAGGGGTCTTTAGATAATCTTTTGTTGACCCTTGAGACGCATCCTAGTGGAGATGTGCATCGTGCAATTCATGATTTATGGCCCCATTTTCATAAAGAACATGATAGACTTAGTCTTGGGAATCTGACTAAAAAAGACCCTGTTTGCCAGTTTTTAAGAAAACTGGATGGGAAGCCTATCCCCGACCCATAGAGGGCGTTTAAGCCGTTCTTGGACGTAAAACCAAGGGAAGATGTGAGCCACAATCACAACTACCTGTACATACACATGCTTTTTCCAAATAAATAAATAAATAAAGAGAGAAGAGAGAGAGAGTGTGTGAGACTCCAGCTGGCCTACATATAGGTGATATGATTGCATTTTCAATTCCGCATCTATAAAATCTTCTCTTCCTTCCCCTCATTTCTACTCAATCCTTACATTAGACAGATATAGAAGTGTGTAGAAATGGCAGGTCCCTCAAGTTATCACATAAAAAATATTTGTGTTTTCGGTGGATCCAGTCCTGGGAAGGAAATAGCTTTTTTAGAAGCAGCAAATCATCTTGGTCAGGTACTAGCTGAGAGAAAGATTCATTTAGTGTATGGGGGAGGCAGCCTTGGGTTAATGGGGGTGTGGCAATAGCTGCATTTTTAGGAGGTAGTCAAGTTTTGGGGGTCGTCCCCGAAGCTTTAACAAAAGGGGACATCATTGGAAGAACAATTGGAGAGGAACTACAGGTCTCCACAATGTTTGATCGAATGAATACAATGTTTAACCATGCTGATGCCTTCATTGCCTTACCAGGTGGTCTGGGCACATTGGAAGAGATCTTTCATATTTCCTCTTGGGCCCAACTTCACATTCACCATAAACCTATCGGTTTGCTCAATGTTAATGGTTTTTATGATAATTTGTTGTCTTTTCTTGATCAAGCTGTGGAACAGGAATTTCTAACATCTTCGGCACGACAAATCATAATCTCTGCTGCTACTGCTGAACAGTTGATCGACAAACTACAATCTTTCACCCCTGTAATTGATCCTTCCATGAGTCGCATAAATTGGTCAACTACAGAAAGCCGTAAAAAGCTTAGATTGGATTTGAGCCTTCGTTTGTGAATCCTTGTGTCTTTTGGTTTTATTTCTAGCATAGTATTTTGTTCTGTTATTTCTTATATTTGTTTAAGTGTGTTTCAGGTTTGTCAGTGTTCGTTGTTTCAGGTAATGTCTTCTATACTCTATCTTTCTACCTTAGGACATTGAGGACAATGTCTCGTTTTGGTTGGGGGGAGAGGGTAGTAGTTAAAAAAAAAAAAAACTAACCAACTAACTGTTTTTGTTTTTAAAAACCATTTGGCAAAACTGTTATTACTAGGATGGCAGAGTAATGGGGAATTTTATTGACTCTTGAGACGCATCTTAGTAAACATTTTCTAATGGTTATTTGCAATATTCATAACAAGGCCTATTAGAATACTTCTTGAAATATTCAGGTTTACAAACTCTCGCATTGTTATCACTTAATTCTGCTCATATACTCATTTAACAAGTATTCTTAAACCTTCATTTTCACACACACACTTTAACATATGATTGTGGGTTGCGTATTGGATTATTACATTATTTATGTTCTTTTGTTAAAGGTAACAACTAAGGGATAGGGATAGTATATAATTCTCAAAAAAAAAAATGAATGATGATAATAAAAACGTAGATAAGTTTGGTTTCGTAGCCTCCCTAACCTAAGCAATTAAGCCCGAAGGGGTTTTAACACCTAATACCCTAAAGTCAACTGACTTGGGAGCTATTGGCCCAAAGCTTGTTACATGGGTTAAGGAGAAAAGCTTAAGGGAATCAAACATTGCACTATCTACGTATCAGTATCTGCAACCCGAGTTACTAAGCTCGTAGGGGTGTCTCAACACCTAATGCCCTAAGACCAACTGGTCTGGGAGTCATTAGCCGAAAGCTCGTTACATGGGTTAAAGATGCATTGTGTATATATATATATTAAAAAAAAAAAAAAAAAAGAGAAAAATAATAATAATAATAATCCTAACCCAAGGAAGTTAACCTTAAACATTAGAACAGAATATTGTTTTCTTCCAAGTAAAGCCCCATAACTATATGTTGATATTTTGAGCACAAGAGAAAGGTTTATTAATATCTTGTTTAAAAGGTATTGAGCAGATATATAAATTTAATGAGAGTTTGTTTATCTGGATAGAGTAATGGAAGTTGAATGATGAATGCCTTGCTTTGTGGAATTTGCAAATTGTTTTTCTATTTTAACGCTTTAATTACTAGGGACTAGTAATAAGCTGGTTGGGGAGTGTGATTAGTACTTAAAAGTGCATTTTTATCAAGGTTTTATATCATCATTTTGCACTTGAAGTATCAATAACTCCTTAACTAAAGCATGTTTTATAATAACATATCTAATTATATAAGATACCTTTAATTTATGGTAAATGTTCATCTTAAATGCAGGCCTATCACATAAATGAAAGAATTGATTGATGAGTTGAAGTACTGAAATTGAAAGGACAAAGAGATGGCCAAACTTAGAAAAGAGATGCTGGTGCAGTCCAAACTGGAACACTTTCGGTAATTGGGTCATATCTGGAGCTGTAGATCTTGGATTTAGGTCCATTTTATATGGATGGAAAGATAAGACATAGGCCTACAACTTTCATGTGGAGCCCAAGATTTAACAAGGCCGTTTTCAAGTCCAAATTGTAGCAACAAAGAAGAAGTCCGAATCTGTCCTGCAGCCCAGACACTGTTCAGTGTTCAGCCCATATCTCGAGTTCTAGAAGTCCAAATGATCTCAAATTTTTACCCTGGAAAGATGAGACAATTTCCTAGAACTTTCATGATTGAAGTCTGTTCAAATTATGACGTTATCAATGACGTTTTTGGCAGACAAGAAGATAAGAATTGTCACCAAGTCAAGATGTGGCCACCCACTCATCAATTAGTCAACAAATCAATAGTTCCAAATTTTGGCCTATAAAAGGAGGCATTTGCCATGTATTTAGGCATCTTGGTGTTCAGATCAAGATCATGCTCTTGCTTTCTCTCTTTGTATTGCTTATGCTTTGCTTTCATTAATATCAAGTTTATGCCTTTCATTTCCTTTCCTTTACTTAGTTAACTTTTATCTTACTTATGTTCTTATCTTGTTTATTTATGTTTCTTTCTTTCATTATGTCTAGCTAAGTTAATTATGTCAAGGTGAAAAGGTTACACTAATGGTGTAAGGATAAGTATAATATAAACTCAACATGGACTTTAATGTTGGATACTAACATGCTTTATATTTGTTATCTTGTTCACTTTTAATACTTTGCTTGTTAAATGGTTAATCTAGATTTATGTTGTATAACACTTGGTACAACAAATACTTGGCACTTTCATAGCCCATACTGTATGGTATAACCGACACCTGAGCTATGAAAGGAACTTGATTTGTTGTTAACATAAGTTATAATCATGAATGCCTGAAAACATTTACAAGTATTAGCATTATTCGAATAAGATAGCTAATGTAATCATGTTAACAATTGAATAATAAGAGTTTATACTATACTTGTTTGAAATACCATTAGTGGATCCTCTAACCTTGACATTTGTTGTTATCATTGTTTAATCCTTACGTTAATCTTCCATCTCAAAGTTCTCATCAACTTCTTCTTCATCATCTTTATTATTATCATTATTAATAGTATTATTGGTATTATTATCATTACTACTACTATTACTATTATTAGTATTACTACTACTACTAGTATTATTATTATTATTATTATTATTATTATTGTTATTGTTATTGTTATTGTTATTGTTGTTACTATTGTTGTTGTATTATTGTTGTTTATAATTTATACAATTAACCTCCCTGTGGTTCGACCCCGGTCTTGCCGGGTTATTTATTACTTCGACACTCCTGCACTTGGGAAAAGACATCAATCTTTTGGTCGTGTCACAGGGCTTTTGTATTAACAACAACAACAATAATATCTCCCGCCTCTGGATACGAGCTCTTCTTCTTTCCACACCCACTGATATTAATTATTACAGTTCGTGTCAAAGGGTAGAGGGAAGAAGCAATGTATTTCTTTTTTAAAAATTAATCGAAACTAGTCATAGATTAGATACAGATTATAAACACGGAATCAAACTGAAGGTGTCTCTTTCTTTCTTATTCTTCTTTCTTCATTGCATCGACTTTACAATTAGGAAGGACAGGACAGGACATGCTCTTGTTATCTACTAATCTCCAACAATAATTGTAAGGAAAATCATGGCATTTGAAATGGGTGTTGGTTAGGGATTTGATGTCTTGTCTCATTTGGATTTTCTCTTTTAATTATCACCGACCACTGGCACATGATTTGTGCCTAACGTGCAAGAAAATTAAGCATTAACCAACACTAATCACATTCTTATCCCTAATTTTATTGTAAATTAAACAAATAATATCTCTCCCTAATTCCCTACCTTGGCCGAACCACTCATGTGTGGTGAGAGGCAAATTTCTTTCTTAATTCTCATCACAATCTTATCATCCTTGTCAACACATCATTTACATTTCCAATCTAATAAAGCAGATGTCTAGCTCATTTTTTCTCATTTAAAAAATAAACAACCTGTCATTTATCTTTTTTTTTCTAAAAAAATAGGTGGATGACACGTTGTCCGTCAGTCCAAATTTCAAGCACCCAATAATGACTGAAAAATCAAGGTTATGAATTTTTTACTTTAAAAATTTTATCAATTCATTTAAAGCCAAAAACACTCTACAAAACACCCTAGAACATGTACAAACCAATTTAGCAATGTACTAAGCCCAAAAAAGGGCTCAAATAAAAAAAATTCAAACTAAATAAATCTTTCCATCCTTGAATTAGATATGTTTTTTAGATAATATAGGACTCAAAACAACCATTATAAAACTCTTATCATCAAATGAAACTCGTTAACACAAATTTCAATTATTTTTGTGATTGGAATATGTGTGAACGATGACTTTCTCTCTTTACTCTGAAATTCGTGGGCTTATCTCTCTCTTCACACTATAAAAGTTCTGAAAATTAAGGAAATGAAGTTGGGTATCAAAATTGAATTTCTGACAACTAAAGGGACCGCTCACTAATAAACCAAAAAAGATCTAGGATCAAAATAAAAAATTTTGTATGAAATTTGAAGTTGCCACCTATTTTCTTCACCTTTTTCACTCTGGTGCTCTCTTTCAATTCAACCTTTTCTTGAAAATAATAATAATTGGGTACTCAAAAGGATTCAATTGTGCAAGAATAAAGTTGGACGATCAAATTAATTTTTTTAAAAAAATTAACTATTCTAATCTATAATGATTTGTAAACGAGGACACAGTCTGCAATAAAAATCACCACACTTAATTTTTTTTTGTTTTAATTCCATAATTTTTGAATCAATTAGTTTCTAATGGTAGTTCATTCGGCCATAACTTGAAGAAATGGGGAATTGAACTTTAAGTTTTGTTAGTGCGGAAATCTATTCCCAATGATTGTGAACAAAGGGTAGTGCATGAAGTATGTGTGAACTTGTTGGAAATTAATCAAGCAAATATGTTCTTAAGGAAAAATGGACTTTATTTATAAGTAAAGAATGAATTTAATTAATTGAATTCAGTAGGATTATATGTTAAATAAAGCACTAAGATGTATTAGATGGGAATGATTGTTATGAATAATGTAGAAAGGTGTGGAAATACTTGAATGTTTATCAAATTGATAAACTTAAATCAGATAAATTTAACATTTAGCTTTCAGTTGAAAATAGGGATAGTAAATGAAGGAAATTGAGACATACTCCTTTATGGGTGTTATAGTTAAGTGTGTTAGCTTTCAATTGGAACTGATTTTGCTTAATTTGGAGACATAAGACTCTAGATATGAAAGGAAATTGAGACATGCTCCTTCATGGGTGTTATAGTTAAGTGTTTAGCTTTCAATTGGAACTGAATTTGCTTAATTTGGAGTTATAAGACTCTAGATATGAATTAAAAAAGAGATATAGGTGAAACTAAATTTTGGTAGATAGATTTCATCAAGCATATTTGAAAATTAATTCACTTAATGGTTGAATTATATTTTCTTCTCTTCAAAACAATTATATTATATATATATATATATATATATATTATATATATATATATATATATATCTTATCTTTTCAAAGAGTTAAACCACATTTGAAACTATGTTCTAGAACTTTAGTTATGAAGGAAATACTAAACATTGTTCTGTATGATTGGGTCAAGTAAGCTAGAGTAATCAACTTCAAATTTGTTTAGGATTTCTCTTATGTAGAATTATATTAATGACATGTAAATTATAGTGGAAGAATCTATGTTGTTAAAGGAGAATAAAATTGTAAGCATGTATTTTGATGGTATAGAATAAATATGAACATGAGAAATTGAATGACCTAGGAACTTCAATGGGTGAGTTGGCTAAAGAAAAATAATACAATTTGGCAGCGAATGCTAATTCGCTGCAGCCGACACTGTTTCGACAGCGAAATCATAGTTTCGCTGCACAACATACAATTCGGCAGCGAATGCTAATTCGCTGCAACCGACACCGTTTCGGCAGCGAAATCACAGTTTCGCACAACACACAACTTCGGCAGCGAATGCTAATTCGCTGCAGAAGACTCAATTTCGGCAGCGAATCACAAATTCGCTGCAGACAACTCAGTTTTGGCAGCGAATGCTAATTCACTGCAGCTGACACAGTTTCGGCAGCGAATCACAGTTTCGCTGCACAACACACAATTCGGCAGCGAATGCTAATTCGCTGCGTCGACACTGTTTCGGCAGCGAAATTATAGTTTCGCTGCACAACACACAATTCGGCAGCGAATACTAATTCGCTGCAGGAGACTCAGTTGCGGCAGCGAATCACAATTCACTGCAGACAACTCAGTTTCGGCAGCGAATGCTAATTCGCTGCCGCGACACAGTTTCGGCAGCAAATCACAGTTTCGCTGCACAACACACATTTTGGCATGAACACTCACCACACATGTTGTAACAACCCCAGCATATACACTGTCACTAAGTTCCAGCAGAACACACACATTGAAACCATCAATTCCAGCACCTAATCGTTCAACAAAATCCCAGCAGAACACACACATTGAAAGCCATCAATTATAGCATATAATCTTTCAATAAATTCCAGCAGAACACACACATTGAAACCATCAATTTCAGCACATAATCCTTCAACAAATCCCAGCAGAACACACATGCATGCTGGCCAACCCCATAGTTAAAGCCAGCCCTCTACCATGATTTGTTATTTCCATTTTATTCATTTTTCTTTGTTAAATGTTCTGAAATTGGTTCCATTTCATTTCTGTTTCCTTGTTCTCCTAGTTAATTTCAATTTCCTTCACAGCTAGCTTAGGTCTTAGGTCAATTTTCTTAGGGTTTTCTTCTTTATTTCCGTTTCTGGTCTTAAGGAGAAGAGGAAGGGAGTTTTATGACCCATCTTTCGAATCTAACTAAGTTTGAGGAAGGTTGGACTATTCTTCCTCTTCTCCTGCTGGTTCTCCTCCTTCTTCTTCCTCTCACGTTTTCCAGCCCTCCTTTTCCTTTCCTCTAGGCAGCTGACCAATCTTCTAGTTTGGTTTAGGTTTCTGTTCTGAAAGAGGAAGGGAAGAACGACATGCAGCTGCTGTTTTGGGAAGAGGATGGATCATCCTCCTCTCTCCTTGTATTTATACTCCCCATGAAATGAGGTGGGTTGTTTGGGGGTTGTTTAGATGTGTTCCTATCCTTGTTTTAGTCTATCTAAAACCGGTTTTACCCCTCCCTCCCAGCTCCTTAAGTTAATTAATTTTTTTAAAAAAACAAAAATGGCGTCGCTGCCGATCATGAAATCGGCAGCCAAAACTGCTTCGCTGCCGATCCAGAAATCGGCAGCGAAAACTGCGTCGTCAATTCGTATATATATATATATATATGTATATTCTCTTAGGTGTTTACATTCCCAGTCTTGGGCTTCTTCCTCTTCTTCGTGAGCAGTAAGAGGGCATGCCTTAAGGATAAGGAAAGGACGTGGTCTCTCGGGTATCTATCAACATATAGGGATCGTCGCCTCTGTCGCTGCATAGAGTTATCTTCCTATTCAATCACCTTTCAATCTCCGAGTTCGAAGGGTAGAACAAGGGAAGGTCAAGGCTTTCCAGGGATTGTTTCATAAGGAGATACTCACCTTCTTCGTTCACCTGCTCGGTCTGGTTCACCGCGAAGTGGGCTTGACGAGATTTATTTATCAGGAGTTTTTTTGGATTTCTTCGAATTGGAAGAAAAAGAAGGAAGGAGGAGGAAGAAAATGAACCTCGAATCGACGAGGTAAAAGAAAAGCGTAAAAAAGAAAGAAAAAAGAGAATGTTAGAAGGTGCTAAATTAATAGGTGCGGGAGCAGCTACAATTGCCTTAGCGGGAGCAGCTATCGGTATTGGAAACGTTTTCAGTTCTTTGATTCATTCCGTCGCACGAAATCCATCATTGGCTAAACAATTATTTGGTTATGCCATTTTAGGATTTGCTCTAACGGAAGCAATCGCCCTCTTTGCCCTAATGATGGCCTTTTTGATCTTATTCGTATTCTAGTTTTTAGAGGTAGATGTGGCCTTTCATTCCTTAGCTTAGGGAGTGAGAGGGCTAAGGGGAATGGGTGGGTGGCCCCTTACGCGCTTTTTTAGGAGGAGTTCAGTGTAGTCGACGGAAGCTCATATAGGAAACGAAACTAAGAAGATTCCTTAAGAAAAGGCGTTATCCAAAACTCGTGATGCGCGAGCGAACGAAAGAAATCCCAAAACTCTCAATACATACCAATTTATGGTAAGGGCACTCACTGTCGGCAAATACTCGAATCCATTGACAGGCGTACAGGAGGAACCTTATGACAAACTAAAGCCTTGCAGAGTAAATAGTATCCTCTAAATGAGAAGATTAGCAAATGCGATATCAAGCTCACTATATCGAGTTGGGTCCCCTCGTTTAGTCTATGGGCATTCGCTGTGCCAACTCTGATGCGGAACCTAGGATATTTCATCATAGCTTCGGATTCTACGACCAGCACAGAACTTACCGAAGATGTTGCAAAAACACAAGTAACGTCAGGGGGGGAAAACAAACTATCCGAAGCGGTCTAACAACTTCGTCTGATAAGGTGGTGAAATCTCACTTACGAAGCGGCAAAAGTAATCAACATCTTTCAAACTTCAAACAAAGGCTTACTAATAATGGAAATGCCTGATATCCAATCTTTCTGGTTCAAAGAATGGGCTCGTAGTGGTTTGATTTTGCATATCTGAAATGCAAAGGGGAAGATTCCGGATTCCTAGCCTCTCTCTTCTTTGACCTAAGCAAGTTCGCTGTATAAGATAATCTTTTCAAAAAGCAGTTCTAGTCTGATTGATCTATCAATGGCAGGGAATAAATATAGGTCCTCTAATGAATTCCCTAGAGAAAGATAGGGTCTCACCTCTCTTCGCACTAACGTTAAGAGCAAATGAAAGCTTCTTCAGTACTCCTTCGGTCAGGGAGATGCCCTTAGATATAGATAGAGTGGAAGCCTGAAGCACTAGGAGTTATATTCCTATGGGGAAAGGAAAGGAAGAATATGAACCGTAAAAGAAAATACCAATTAAACCAATCACAGGAATACCAGTTACAGTACCTATCAGCCAAAGAGGAATCCTTCCCTGCCGAGCTTCCTTCTAGCCAATCCCTTTTCCTCCCTCTTTTCTGAAAAAGAAAAGTAAGAGTGGTTCTTTCAATCCCTGCTTTTTTCGTATACCAGAAGCACAGAGTGGATCTATTCTTTCTATTCAAAAGAAACCCCTCCCTCTGATATCAATAAAAATAGAAGTTGGGCTTAGAGTCTGTAGTTTCTGTAGTTGGTGTATTCCTTTTTCTGCTCGGCGAAGCGTGAAGCCAATGCCCCTAGTCTCAGGAAGAGGGTCTTTTGAAGGGGCCGCTGGTTGTTCACGAATAAGGCAGGCTCTTAGGAATCCCTATAATAGTAGAAGAGAATCTATGCCATCTCGTCGTTCGTCTCCTTTTTTCTGTGCGTGGGCATTTTCCTTATAATTTTGATTAACGTCCTTTGCTACGCTTACTCCTGCTCTTATTGGAATCTAGATAATATCTATGTCAAATAGCTTCTTCGAAGCATTCTTCCGGGATTCTCCAAAAGTAACTTTCACACTTGGATTCGATGGTGCGTAAAAGACCCGCAGCATATTCGTCGCAAACAGGGGACCCACTAAGAGCCCTTGCCCGAGATTAGTGAGTCATATGCCGAATGCCGAAAATGGTCTTCATTCTAGAACGAATATGCCATGCCTTAGAGCAGTTCCTTGTCCGATTCTCTCCTTGGCCCTAGACTGCTTTCTTACTCGTGCAAAGGTTTTTTGCAAGATGGATAGGATTTCTGACTTCCACTTCCTATAGGGCATGAGGGCTTCAAGCCTATGATAAGAGAGTTCCTGTCTCGATCCTTTTTATCTTTCTTCTTTTGCTTTCCCTCCGCTAGTCCTTTTATCGCTCTCGCTCGGGATAAGGAAAGGACCCGAAGGCCTTTCAATTCAATGGAATGCTTGTAGGTATCATAGGGAATTGTTCATGCATCCATTCTTCATTAAGAAGTGGTGCGGGGCCCAGTGCATACTCCTTTAAGAGCAAGCATCTTTTGTCAATCGGATAGGAGCCTCCCTAAACTCAGAAAAGGGATTAGCCTCAAAACATGAAACCTTGATGGGAGCAAGAAAGAGCCGGACCGGAAGAGCAGGATCAAGATCTGGTGTCGAACAAGCAAGTAGGTGTCACTAGTAAGATGGTTGGTGACTCACTGGGCTTAGTTCTGGTGATCCCAGTGAATAAAGATGCTAGACGTGCAGGTGAAATGGATCAGATCGCCTTTGAAATCGATCTTTTCCGCAGTGGTCAAAAGGCTTTTGACATGCTACATCGGATCCTCCCTTCCTTTCTTGAAATGAAAGGCAGAGCGCGAAGCTTGTGGTCCCGTCGCCTTCGCTTCGTTTCAATTGCAATTGCCCGAAGGAAAGATTGGATCTTCTTGCCGGGAAAGAGTTTGGTTACCAAGTTCGGTTACCATAAGCGTAAGTGCAAACCTTAGATCTCCGATATATAGGATAGAATGTAAGTTTAAAGGGTAGATAGTATGGCTTGACAATGTCGAGCTAAGACTATCGCGAAGTAAACACAGGGTCTGTCTTAACTATGGAATCAGATTTCCTCGCGACTATCTTTCCTTTTCTTCCTGGTTGGAAGCAGTATTTCGAGCTAGGGATCCTACAATTGAAGCTCCCTGAAAAGCCCTTCAATCCATCTTCATCTTGGCCGGCAGCCTAGATTGAGCCCTGGGACTTATCTTCCCGTTGGCTTTGCTGCAGCAGTACTCACAGTGTAAGGTCAGCGGGTGGCATAGCGAAATTCCTCACCGAGATGACTGGACAACCTCTCGACCAGATCGTCTCAGCGGAGCGATTCAAAGCATCTTTGGAGCGAATTGAAAGTCTTTAGTGTTCTAATTGAGCGAGCCGTGGATCATCTAAATGATAAGCGTAGCTTAATTTAGCCGATCTCAGACCGAACTATAAATAAAAATATGTGAGTGGCTTTTTCTAGAGACTTAGCCCAATGGCTACCACCGGAAGTGCGCAAAGTTAGTCACAGGGAAACCTCCAAGTTCTTTCTAACCTCCGACTCTATAAACTTGGATGGCTTGCTTGCTTGTTTTGTTTAGCTTGCCCCCTTCGTGGTCATTCTTTCAACCCTGTCTCGGTAGGTAAAGAAGGTTGCTTGATTTGATTATTCTTTTTCAAGAGCAAGCCATAAGGACTCTGTAGATCGCGAGAATGCATGTTCTGATGCTTGCAGGGTTAGATTCCTTTTAAGGACTATTACTTTACTTTATTTGAATTGCATAAAGACCGAATGAAAGATTTCTAATATAAGTAAAAGTAATTCCATCCCATACATCCACATCCGATTCCAAATTAACTGCTTAGCCGGCTTGGGACAAGCTTGCTTGAACGGATATAGCAGATATGCTCAGTATGATATAAGGAAGTACCTTTTTTGACAAACCGAGAATGGAATAAGAACAAGATTGGATTGAGACCAATGGACAGCGAACAAAAGGATGCCACACTAAGAAAGCAATCGCCAATGACCGACGATGGAAATCCGCGGCAGGAATGCTAAATGCTAATGGATTTTCCCCAGTGAGTCCCGTCGGAATTGTAATTAACACCAGCATCGGCGCAAGAGATCAAAGCGGCAGAAGTGAAAGGAAGGTGTGATTCTCCATTAAGAGGTTTCGAAATACAGAGTGTTGGGTGGAGTATGAGAGAAGAATGGTCAGGCGAGCACTAATTGAACACTGACCTAATTTGACTTGGCAGGGCATTAGCCTTAAGAAAGTACGTTTCCGTTTTCACGAGCAGAAAGACGATTGATTCTCTCACAATATGAAGGAAATTCCCAATTCTTCTTATTTACGATGCCGGTAGTTAGTTATGGGCGCCAACCACTGATTGTCTCCTGCGCGCAGGTGCACATACATACGCGTATAAATACAAGTAGGAGCTTTCGTCGTCTGGGTCGGTGGTATGGGGATGGATGTCCGGGTAAGGTAGTTTTTTTGGTGTTTCAGAGAGATAGGCAGAAAACGCTATTCTTTCTTTTTTTCCTGATCCGCTATAGGAGTGGCCTAAGCTTGACACTGGAAAAATCTGAATTTCATGGAATATTTTCGGATCCCTCCCCCAGGGAGCTTCCGCACTTTTTAATTAAATCACTGGAATTCTAATCGACTTTAATTAGTTATTATAGAGAGTTCCTATCTTATGTTTAAGTCGGCTCGAAACGAAAATATCACTGGCAAATACTCGAATAAGGTAAAGATATAAATAAAGAGTTAATATTTCTTTGTTATCCTTTCTTCTTTTGACTTCGACACAAGATTGAAGACTGAAGTCGAGTTTTAGTCTGAATGAGCCGAGGTAGAACCCTAGTGAGGGAAGAGCACCCGCTTACTATATTAGTAGGGCACACTACTCTAGGAACAATAGCCAGCCGACTAGTCTCTTATACAATCATTTGTGGACTTAGATATGCCCCTTCTCTTTCTAGTGCTATTGCCCCCGGGGATAGAGAGATTCTGGGACATAGACAAAGAAACCCTATTTAGTTTAGGGAAACTAATTCCTTCTTCTTGTCCTTCGATTGTGCCCATCTATTAGGATAGGAATCGGAGTTAGCGGGCTAACTATGTCGGGTTTACCGAGCTAAGGTAACTATGAAAGGTAGGACCTCATCTCATTCCGGAAATGAAAAGATTCACTATTTCCCTGTGCTTTGACGGAGAAGTGCGGTAACCCCGCCAATCAAATAAAGTTTCCAAGCCTTCAAGCCAACACCGTCCGATAAGGTAAGGTGTCCTGCCCCGTTAAGCCCGCCTTTGATTTTTTAGACCCAACAACCGACTTTTAGCTTAGCTCCACGAGAACCAAGCCACTGAGAGATCTCTACATATAGTAGGAAAGCCAGCACGCTCAGGGACAGATTCCCAGGGGATTTTGTTGGAAAGCACGGCCACCATTGGTCAGTACTAGACAATCGTAGCCTACCTCTTATAAATAGATCTGGGGTTGTAGAAACAACCCCCTTATCTCCACTTTCAGGACAGGAAAGGGCGATCCATTTCCAGCCTAAAAACACTCGACTTTGAGCCTAGCTCAGGAGAAAGGCGCCAGAGGAGCAGCTCGACATAGAGTTAATTTACTTATTCAATTCAGGGCGCGGGAAGTCTCTCCTTCTTGCCTTGGGGTCGAGGTCAAGACCAGAAACTCTAGACTACCCTTTTAGGAATAAATCTTATCTTAGAACCTGGGGTTCTTTGTTAGCACCTTCTCGCACCTCTAAAAGGCGGATCCATTTATATACGAAAAACCATGACTTTCTTTTATTACGGTCGGAGATAGCTGCTACTTACCTACGACTACTCGGCGGTCTCAGAGACCGGACTAATCTATTAACACTTAGCCTTATCTATTAAATGAAACCTAGCTCAGGAGAACAGAGCAGAGGTCGAGTCTCTAGAATCCGGAGATAGCGTTTTGGCTTTGGGCACCTTTTCCCAACTTACAACAGTACAAGAAAGGCTGATCCTAAGTATAGCCTAACAAACCCGACACCGACTTTATATTACCATAAAATAAAGAGTGCTTGGTCCCAGCTGAGCTCCCCCTCTTAAAGTTAGTGTAAACACCTAAGAGAATATATATATATATATATATTCTCTTAGGTGTTTACACTAACTTTAAGAGGGGGAGCTCAGCTGGGACCAAGCACTCTTTATTTTATGGTAATATAAAGTCGGTGTCGGGTTTGTTAGGCTATACTTAGGATCAGCATATATATATATATATATATATATATATATATATATATATATATATATATATATATATATATATATATATATGAATTGACGACGCAGTTTTCGCTGCCGATTTCATGATCGGCAGCGACGCAGTTTTCGCTGCCAATTTCTGCATTGGCAGCGAAGCAGTTTTTGCTGCCGATTTCTGGATCGGCAGCGACACAGTTTTCGCTGCCGATTTCTGCATTAGCAGCGAAGCAGTTCTTGCTGTCGATTTCTGGATCGGCAGCGACGCAGTTTTCGCTGCCAATTTCTGCATTAGCAGCGAAGCATTTTTTGCAGCTGATTTCTGGATCGGCAGCGACGCGGTTTTCGCTGCCGATTTCGTGATCGGCAGCGACGCAGTTTTTGCTGCCGATTTCTGCATCGGTAGCGACACAGTTTTCGTTAAAAAAAAATTAATTAACTTGAGGAGCTGGGAGGGAGGGGTAAAACCGGTTTTAGATAGACCAAAACAAGGATAATAACACATCTAAACCAACCCCCAAACAACCCACCTCATTTCATGGGGAGTATAAATACGAGGAGAGAGAGGATGATCCATCCTCTTCCCAAAACAGCAGCTGCATGTCGTTCTTCCCTTCCTCTTTCAGAACAGAAACCTAAACCAAACTAGTAGAGAGTGCTTTGTGAACGTGTGAGGGAAAGATGAGACCTTGAGAGAAGATTGGTCAGCTGCCTAGAGGAAAGGAAAAGGAGGGCTGGAAAACGTGAGAGGAAGAAGAAGGAGGAGAACCAGCAGGAGAAGAGGAAGAATAGTGTCCAACCTTCCTCAAACTTAGTTAGATTCGAAAGGTATGGGTCATAAAACTCCCTTCCTCTTCTCCTTAAGACCAGAAATGAAAATAAAGAAGAAAACCCTAAGAAAATTGACCTAAGACCTAAGCTAGCTGTGAAGGAAACTGAAATTAACTAGGAGAACAAGGAAACATAAATGAAATGGAACCAATTTCAGAACATCTAACAAAGAAAAATGAATAAAATGGAAATAACAAATCATGGTAGAGGGCTGGCTTTAACTATGGGGTTGGCCAGCATGCATGTGTGTGTTCTGCTGGGATTTGTTGAAGGATTATGTGCTGAAATTGATGGTTTCAATATGTGTGTTCTGCTGGAATTTATTGAAAGATTATATGCTATAATTGATGGCTTTCAATGTGTGTGTTCTGCTGGGATTTTGTTGAACGATTAGGTGCTGGAATTGATGGTTTCAATGTGTGTGTTCTGCTGGAACTTAGTGACAGTGTATATGCTGGGGTTGTTACAGCATGTGTGGTGTGTGTTCATGCCAAAATGTGTGTTGTGCAGCGAAACTGTGATTCGCTGCCGAAACTGTGTCGGCTGCAGCGAATTAGCATTCGCTGCCGAAACTGAGTTGTCTGCAGTGAATTTGTGATTCGCTGCCGCAACTGAGTCTCCTGCAGCGAATTAGTATTCGCTGCCGAATTGTGTGTTGTGCAGCGAAACTGTAATTTCGCTGCCGAAACAGTGTTGACTGCAGCGAATTAGCATTCGCTGCCGAATTGTGTGTTGTGCAGCGAAACTCTGATTCTCTGCCGAAACTGTGTCAGCTGCAGCGAATTAGCATTCGCTGCCGAAACTGAGTTGTTTGCAGCGAATTTGTGATAGGCTGCCGCAACTGAGTCTCCTACAGCGAATTAGTATTCACTGCCGAATTGTGTGTTGGGCAGCGAAACTGTAATTTCGCTGCCGAAACAGTGTCGGCTGTAGCAAATTAGCATTCGCTGCCGAATTGTGTGTTGTGCAGCGAACTCTGATTCGCTGCCGAAACTGTGTCGGCTGCAGCGAATTACCATTCGCTGCCAAAACTGAGTTGTCTGCAGCGAATTTGTGATTCGCTGCCGCAACTGAGTCTCCTGCAGCGAATTAGTATTCGTTGCCGAATTGTGTGTTGTGCAGCGAAATTGTAATTTCGCTGCCGAAACAGTGTCGGCTGTAGCGAATTAGCATTCGCTGCCGAATTGTGTGTTGTGCAGCGAAACTCTGATTCGCTGCCGAAACTGTGTCAGCTGCAGCGAATTAGCATTCGCTGCCGAAACTGAGTTGTCTGCAGCGAATTTGTGATTCGCTGCCGAAATTGAGTCTTCTGCAGCGAATTAGCATTCGCTGCCGAGTTGTGTGTTGTGCAGCGAAACTGTGATTTCACTGCCGAAATAGTGTCGGTTGCAGCGAATTAGCATTCGTTGCCGAATTGTGTGTTGGGCAGCGAAACTCTGATTCGCTGCCGAAACTGTGTCGGCTGCAGCGAATTAGCATTCGCTGCCGAATTGTGTGTTGGGCAGCGAAACTCTGATTGTCTGCAGCGAATTTGTAATTCGCTGCCGAAACTGAGTCTTCTGCAGTGAATTAGCATTCGCTGCCGAATTGTGTGTGTTCTGTAGCGAATTGTGATTCGCTGTCGAAACTGTGTCGTCTGCAGTGCGTTAACAATTCGCTGCCGAGTGGCATGTTCTGCAGCGAACTTGCGATTCGCTGCCAAAGTGGAGTTGTCTGCAGCAAATCGCTGCCGAAGTTGAGTTGGCTGCAGCGAATTTGTGATTCGCTGCTGAAACTGTGGCGCCAGCAGGGAAACAGTTTTCGCTGCCGAATTGGCTGCCGGCAGTGAAACAGTTTTCGCTGCCGAATTGGGCAGCCTGCAGCGAACCAATTCTCGCTGCCGATTTCTACAATAAGCCTCCTAGGCAGAAATGACTTAAATGCTAGTAACAATTTCATGGTATGATGGTGTAAAATATGGAACACTTGAACGTGAACATATGAACTCTTGAAATAAGTGTGGTGACGAATGTGATTCAAAAATACAAATGTACTGATTTGTGACCATTGATGTCTTAGGTGGTGCGGTCGGGATTGGACCATCGTCAAGACAAGAACAACCCACAGGTGGAGCAGGTAGGTGACTTGCACCTTCCTTTTTCATACGTTGAATAATGAAATACTTTAACATGAATATTACCATATTGTGTTAGAACCGATATTAGATTGTCGAACGCTTAAATGTTGAGAAATGAATGATTAGCTTCGGCTAATGGCATCCGAATGGATGGCCGGGATAAATGAATGATTAGCTTCGGCTAATGGCATTCGAATGGATGGCCGGGACAAAGAATGATTAGCTTCGGCTAATGGCATCCGAATGGATGGCCGAGACAATTGATTGATTAGCTTCGGCTAATGGCATCCGAATGGATGGCTGGGACAAATGAATGATTAGCTTCGGCTAATGGCATCTGAATGGATGACCGGGACGAACGATTGATTAGCTTTAGCTAATGACATCCGAAGTGGATGACCGGGGTGAGTGAACGGTTAACCTCAGCAAATGATGCCTTAAGAGGATAGTCGGGTTTAAGATTATGGTTGATTGCCAAAAATTGGTGCATCTATATGTACTACAAGCTGTTTATACCAAGTACATGAAGAAATTATAAATGTTAATGCTTCATTTAACTGCCAGACCGTTTAGTTACCATTATTATTATTATTATTAAGTAATTACATTCTCTTAAATGTTTTGTACTACTGCAGGGACGTCACACCAACGAGACGTCTAGGAAACCCGATACATGGGAACCTACTTTTGCAAGGAATCATGTAGATGCATTCTAAATCACAATGTATTTTGTATGAATCAATGTACTAAATGTTTAACTTTTATTAAATCCTTTTGTTTAAATTTGTAATGGCTATTAGTAGGATAGGAATGCAAACTCATGTCTATGTATGTATATTTTTAATATGAACTTCTAATCATGCAACCATAATATTACGTGTTTATGTAAGATTCACTTTTAAATGAAATGTTGATTGTATGGATTGTATCTTGATGATGTGAGGGATCAGGTTCGCTGATTACCGGCACCATGTGTGTTAGGTATATATATATATATATAAAATTGCTATTGTTTTGGGCTTGAAAAACCGGGTTGTTACAGTTAGGACTTTTCCTTCTTGCTTTTCCCTTGCTTTCTCCCTCATGTAGTAAGGAATTGAGAGGCAGGAAGCCAACCCCCAAGCAAGTGGATAGATATAATCTTAGGGTAAGTACTGCTATGAACTTCCTTTGTGTATTGGGAGTGTAATAAGGCTTCTAAGCTTCTAGTTTTCCCTTGCTAGTCTTAGATTGAACCATTCTCATTGCCTCTGTCCTTCTATCTAGAGAGATAGATGGGTCAAGTCCTTACTTTCTTCCTTCCTAAGGTCAGGTTTTTGAATCAAGACCCTTACTTGCTAGTCTTGTTTTCGTTAGCTCATCTTTGAATCAAGAAGCGCATCTTCAAGTGCCTCTTAAATGATTCTCCTAGTGATGTTAATATCATTCGATCGTCTTGTGTTACTATATCCTCATCCTCTATCGGACTCTTATGTCTTAGCTTCTTCTGTTAGTCCTATCGTCCTATTGTTAACTGTAATTTAGAGGAGCCGGCTAATAACCAATTAGCTCGTCTGGCTGGTAAAGAGGGAATAGCTAGGAGGCTTTCCTCTTCCTAAATAGGGATATGACACTTCGTGTTGTCAGTTAGCTACTCCTGCTGGATTACTCAAGGTTGAGTCATCAATCACTTTACGAGGTTATCCTTTATATAGGTATGAGCGTAAGGGTCTTGCCTGTAGGTTTAGAGCAATAAAGAATGAATGCATTAGAACGAATTCGATCTAGCCAACTCTTGATAGTAGCTCCCCTTTCTAGGGTTAGCGCATGATAGGAATGAATTAAACAAACAAATAAGATCTATTGAGTGAGAGCTATAGAAGAGAAGGCCAGGCCAGAAGAGAATGTCTTAACTGGGAGCAGTGATTGTTCTTGTAGTCGGATAGGGCGCAAGGGCACTTTCGGGATGTTTAACCCTGTTGCGTAGGCGGAATAGAGTAGCTTGTTGAATTCCCAAAAACAGCAAGACTCTCAATCTTTGAGACCGTGGGCCTCAACGTTCACTTCAATCGCAAGTCTTGACTTGAAGACCCTTGAGCTACAGCACTAAGCCAAGGAAGGGCAAAACATCGGGTCATCCTTTTTCGTCGAATGTCCCGGGCCCGATTTAGAGAAAGAACTTTTCCTTTGTTGTAGGGCCGGGCATTCAAGCGCAGAGATGGAGATGGCTCTGCTGCGATAGAGGATGAAGGAGAATCCGTAGGCAACTGGTCGTTCCTAGAAGATGATAAAGATGCAAGCTGCTCTTTATAAGAGTGAGGTGCAAGTGTTGGCTGCTCTTTAGAGGGCTGCGACCCCCTTGGGACTCTGACTCCCCCTGATGCACGGGAGGCACGGGAAAAACCACTGATCCAGAAGATGCTGATCCAATAGGCGCCTACTAAAAAAAAGGGGAGTAGAAGAACTCGTGCTCATGGAAGATAACATGCCGGCTCGTTGAATGGCTTAACCGGGACTTAGACTACATTTAGGAGAATAGACTCACCCGGAACACATTCACTACTGGGCATTGACATCTTAATGCGTTGCAATCTGGACATTGATCGATCTTTATGCTTCCCAATAGCTATACAATCCAAATAAATTGGCTACTAGTACCTATACGCTCGAGTTCTTAAGACCGGGGAGCCCCAGTGCAGGGCCAATTTCAGTGCCGGTTGGAGACCTGGTTCAAGATGCATATCTTGAAAGAGAGCCATCACCTCACCCAACATCCCTTCCTTTTCAATAGTCAATTTGAGAGCCAAATCAAAAAGCTTAAGAAGCAGTTGATCTTGATCCAATTCCCGATGCATGGGGCGAAATGCTGGTTGAAGCCCTCGAATGGGAACCTATCGAACGGGAATGAGTAGTAGTGTTGCTTGCTATAAATATCTTTTTGAGGACGTCAGAAATTCTTGTGAATTATGAATCTTCTTCGATTGATGGATAACAACAATAAAGTGGGAAAACGATTTCAAAAGATGCTTTCGAAGTGAAAGTGAATTATATCAGATTATCCACCTTGAAAGCGAGAGCTCGAGGCGGTGGGAAAGGAGAATCAACAAGATAGGATACTCTGTCCCAAAGAGTAGGAAGATTCCAGCTTTGAATCTTGTGCTTGACAGTGATCATTTCTACCACGTCATAGAAGTCCTTTAGTGCTTTCTCTTTCAATGGGGCCTTGCCCCTTCTTACTTTCTTTATGATATTGGGGAATTTGTTCTCTTGGTCCGGTAACTCCATAAAGGGCTGGTGGGTGGGGGTAGAGCCTTTAGCGCCAATGTCGATGAATCAAAGGTGTTTGCTTATGGTATGGAATAGGAACAGCAAGAATGGAACCGCTATCGCTTGTGTCCTATCATCCGCGCCTCACTTCTTTCATTCGTCAGTATGGGTAGGTAGAGTCCTTTGCTCGTATGCTTGTACTATAGTAGCACCAGTCTTCCTTCCTTTTTAGTGCACATGAAACGGAAACCCTAACAGGGACTACCCACACGGTGATCAAAACTCTTCCTTCTCTGCTTCACTGTCAATTGATTGGCGCATGAATGAAGCTGTAACAGAGCATGTACGCGACGATCAAACACGGCCAGCTGCCTGTGATAGGAAAAAGAAAACTTGATCAGATAGTTCGTGTGGTAAACCACCTCGCCTTTGATCTTTCCCTTGCCCTCTTAATATCTTGTTAGTAGCTACATTCCCTGCTTTGCTTCTCCAACAATCTGATTTTCCTCTGTCTGCTGCATGAACATCGACAGTGAAATCACTTAATTTAAGGTAGCGGATGAGGCGAAAGAGCAGCATGGCATCTATCCTCAAATCAAAGAAAGGACAGGTAAAAAAAAAAGTTAAGTAAGAAATTGGATAGATTCGTGAGTAGTGTAATCATAGAAGATAAGGTGTCAGGATTGGTAATCTACTCTTCATGGGTACCGGAGATCGTCTCCTCGGCTATTAGGTTCAGTGTTCATCGTCACTTGAGTCAACCTCCTTCTTTGGTTCTTTTTTTTCCTGTAGTTGCTGATGTATTTACTAAATTAAGTTTAGCCACTTCTTCCCCATACTACGAGCCCGACATCCTTCAACACAATTCTATCGCTTAGCTTACAAACCATCGCCATCGTCTCGTATTGTACAAAACGTGGGTGGCAGCTAAAAAAAAAAATCACATGAAACACATTCACTCATAGGACAATCCTTCCATAACTGATCAGCAGAGATTCCATGGTTCGGGATTGGTTACGTAAAAGGGAAGATATTATCACCCCTTAAACGTTCTGCCTAAGGCAAACTGCATTGCTGTTTTGTCTTAAATTGCTAAATGTTTATTAGTTTATGCTTTGATAATTTATTTATAATATTCCTGACTCTGGCGTCAGTGAATATTCGAGCTCAAATAATTCCAACTCTGGCGTTGGTAAAAATTCGTAGCTACGAAAAATTAGATCAATATTTTTTTTCCCTACTCTAACGCCAGTGAATAAAAAAATAAAAAAAAAATTGATTTTTACGCATGCACATATTTTTTATTTTTCTAGCTAAATAAAATAAAATACACCGAATAAAAATAATATAAATTTAAACCGGTATTTTTATTCCTGACTCTGGCGTCAGTGAATAAACCAATAAATTTACATTATTTTTATTCATGCATACATATTTTTTTATTTTTTCTACTTTTTCTACTTTTTCTATTTTTTTATTTTTTTTAGGGCTGGGCCCAACTCTGCCCACATGGGCTGGGCTAGACCCAGCCAGCCCAGCCCGGTCACTGGCCCAAGCCAGTGACCCGGCTGGGCAAAAATCAAAGAAAGCACGCGTGAAGTGATTTCACGCGTGCATGAGCAGAATAGAGGAAATGAGTTAGAATGTGTGAATTAAAATTCAAAGTAAACAGTAGCCGGTGAATTAAAATGAAAAGCGGGAAAGAGGAAGAACTTACCTGGTCTGCTGGAGACGAAGCTTTCTTGTTCTCTGGCTCTTCTTCCTTTTTTGTTCGCCTGGCTTGCTCTCTGATTCGGGAGACGGAGGCGTGATGGATGACCGGCCAAAGCTCTGCTTCGGTTGCCTTGTATGCTCCTGCGTTGTCCTCTTGTTCTCGGTCCCCGTCTCTCCTTTGTTTTCTTCTTTCGTGTTTTTTCAGTCTCTCGGTTCTGTTTTTCTCTCCGTCTCTCTCTGCCTAGTGCGTTCTCCCCTTTTCAGTCCCTTTTTCTCCCTTCTTCCCTTTCTCTGTGGCCTTCTCTTGCTTATAAAGCCAGAGGATGGCTTTTTTCATGCGTTCGTGCCTCACGATCGTGAGGCACGAACGCCTCTGTTTCTTTGAGAAGAAACAGGGGCAGAAAACTTGCTCCCCTCTGTATAGTTTCTGTTCTTGCGTCTTGTTGTGATCGGGGGGAAGGGGGTGCAAACGTGGTCGCGGCTAGCACTGGTCTGGAAGAAGGTGACGATGAAGGTGCAGTAGCTGGCCAAAAGTTGCTCTCTCCTCTGTATAATCTCCCTCCCTCTATTCGTTGCTTTTTTTTCTTTAATCTCCTCTGTTTCCTTGAGAAGAAACAGAGGAACGAAAAGTCTGTTTATTTTCTCCTCTTCCCCCTCTCGGTTATGCCCTTTCCTTTTTTTTCGTCCCTGGCTTTCTTTTTGTCTGTGTTTTGCTGGGTTTCTTCCCTCTGTCTTGCCCCTGGTCCCCTGGATTTCGACCTCTGCAGTTCCACCTCCTCCCGCGCTCTCTCATCTTCTCTGGCTTTATAGCCAGAGAATGCCAAGCACCTCTACAATTGAAACGGCTTCAAAGCCATTACTGCAGAAACCGTTCCTGTGGAAGGAGACGAAGAAGGCGACGGCTGATTTCTAGAAACGGCGCCGTTTGTGTGATGGGAATGGCCATTTGCAATCCAGTCATTGAAGTTCTGAAATCGTGTAATCAAGCCCCTGGATAAATTGTAATTGGACCCCTGTATTTCGGCATTTTTTACAAACTAATCCTTGAACTTTAATTTGTTGCAATCATGCCCCCAATTAACCCCAAACTTTGCTATTTCTTCAATTAAGCCCCTGATTGGATTAATTAACTTAATTCCAAGCTTAATTAAGTCTCAAAACTTATCAATTCTCCAATTAAAACCTTAATTGGATTAATTAAATTAATTCCAAGCTTAATTAAATCTCAAAACTTATCCATTCTTCAATTAAACCCTTGACTTGATTAATTAAATTAATTTCAAAGTTTAATTAAACCCTAAAACTTCCAATCATGTTGCCCTTAACCCAAATTTCAATTCAATCTTCATTTATTTCATTTTACTTGTTTTTTTTTCATCATTATTATTTTTTTATCATCATTTTTTATCCTTTTCAATAATAAATAAAAATAATAATTAAAATAAAAATGGTCAAAAATTGGGTTATGACAACAGTAGTTGACTAATCTTTTCTTTGGCGGCAGACACCTCCTGAGCATCTCCCTTTACTCTA
>VJNQ02000450.1:87500-115299 GCA_007827005.2 Populus simonii
CGACCCCCCCGGGGCGGACCCCAACCGAAAGGCGCTAGACGGAGGCCAGCTGCTTTCTTTATCTCGCTTGCCCTTAGTCTAAAACCTTGCCGCGAGAGAGTTTTTCTCCAATGAGAATAAAAAAAGTTTTTGGGCAAGACAAGAAAGGAACTCGCCCTTCACCACCAAGAGATAAGAGCTGATTGCTGGCGATGACTTGGTGAAGGGAATCTATGAGAGAAGGTTCTCGAACCGGAACTTCCAAAGACCCAATTTTTGGAATACACGTAGATCTGCAGATCCAGTGTTTGAAGTTATTCTAGTGTGTTTCGATTTAGGGATTTCACAGTTCAGACAGAGACGTTGTTGAGTATGTGGCTTGACTTACTCCAAGGTGACTCGACGTTTCGATTGAGCTTTGATACATTTAGTGTATCTCTTAGTTGGTGCGCTGCAACTGAGCCACTGCTCTTCAGGGCGCTTAGGTGGAAAATTCCTAAATCAAGTTTCTGGGGGGCAACTATGGGAACGAGACTAAGCCCCCCCTTACTCTAGCCTTCCTTCGGTACTTTTGTTAAGTTATGGCTTCTTTAGGGGAGATTTCGAGGTTACAAAGACGTGTTCTGTTCTTGATACTTCTGATGAGACGGTACGTGCCAAGTCTTCGGACTCATCGGAAGACGGGTCATCACCGGGTTCTGTTTGGCCTCCGGGATTGTCATATATGACAACCGATGTTGCTCGTGACACTGAAAATCCTTGGCTTTTTTTCCAACCTCGCCCTTGCTCTCGTTCGCCGAGATTCCGTTTCAAACAACTGAGCAAGAGGGGTGTCGGAATCGATTTCGGGGACCATTTTGCCCTTCTTTTTCCGCCTTACCCACCTTGTTAACTAGCGGAAACCTTCCAATCATCAGAAATTTCCTCTTTGGCGAGAAAGAAAAAGAAAGGCTACTTACTAGCTTTGCGCTAGGAGCTTGCGCGTGGGCCCAAGCTCTATAGGAAAGAAAATAGCATAGGCATCGCAGCGGCTACTCTTTTGCGTTAGGAGTTATGTTATTGTCGTTTAGTTTTTTATTTAGGAGTGAAAAGGAAGATCTTTATGAGATGAACGTAATCTATATCTCTCTGGTTAGGAACAATTCAATAGCTATAGCTTGCTTTAGGGGTCTTAACATCGAATCACACATAGCGAGCGGCTACTACTTTCTTTGCTGCTTCGCTTTAGGAACAATAAGGTTGCTGTAGAACCACATAGCTTGCCCCGAAACTATGGCATTAATAGGCAGGGCTTAGCGGTACAGTAGGCAGGCTGTTGAATCCTTCGCAAATGTTGCAACTACTTAAGGCCATTCGAGCGAGTCTCCTCAACATCAGAATGGAACTAGCCCAGCTTTTCTATCTCCATCCCTTCCAGTACTGAGTGATTTATTGCAGCAAGTTATTGCTGACTTGAGCATGAGCCAGGGTACAACTTATTCTGCTGTTCTGCTAATACTGTGCAGAAGGCGTCAAGTACTCCGCTTCGCCCCTTGTCTGTCAGTTCATCTTCTAACGTGTCGAGACTTGGCGCATATTATGTATGTGTTTAAAGCCCACTTGCCGACTCGGGCCATGGATACCTTTACTTGACCTTCTTTGAAAGATTCCGATGCTCCTTAACCCTTAATTCAGCTACTACCCTTATAGTACTAATTTCATTACCTACTTTATCCTTCGTAGTGATTTGAGACTTTCTAGTCGAGGCCAGACAAAACCAACCATTGCAGCTAGACCACTGCATTCCTATGTTTTACGGTCTATATCTTTAGCGATCGACGGAAGGCATCTCTGATCTACCGATTCACCACTGAACGGCTTTGGCTTTCTTCTTCTACTCGACCGATATAGTAAAAGATCTGTATGGTCTTGTTCGAATGCCCTTAATTTCACTGCGACCTTTTTCTATGAATTCCATCACTCAAAGCTTCTCCATTTGGTTCTTCAGATTGATTCTCAACCTTAGCATCCATCCGGATCGGATCCCTCTCCATTTCATTTGTTCACATTTTTCCACGGACTCTCGAGCTTTGGTGGATTTCTGAATGAAAGTGTGGATCTGGGAATCCATGTTCTTTCTGCATTCAACTGCCCCAAGGACTTGCTGCATTGTATTGATGACTTCTTCTTCAAGAGCAAGTACCTTAGCTCTTTGTCCTTTACCATCCCAACTTCTTCTATGGTGTAAGAACAGGACAATAATCTCATAGGACTCATATCTTATCGAGAAGTACAATCTGTATTCAAGGAAGTAAGAGAGTCTGGCTATAACTACAGGACCTATATGCAAAGTCAAGAGCATTCTAGTTTATTGGTTCATAGTCCTACCCCTGTTGAAGAGAGGCTAGTACTCTACCCAAGGCATACTCTATCCAAAGGCTTTCTCAATATGGGATGTATATGGATCCATGCGATAAGGTTGACCCTCCGCCTTAGATATTCAAAGGTCTAACTCTACTAAAAACAATATTCGATCCACTTTCCTTCTATCTCTTTTCCCTGTTCTCTATCTATAAAGTTCCTTACACTTGTAGACATAAGCATGAAAAGTCGTCCTTGTAAAATAGAAGGATTAGAGACTTTCTTGTTTACAGGTTTCCAGGTATCCATGATGTCTATGCCTTGTCCTTCATGACTGCTCACGACTTCATACGACTTACTATAAGATCCATTCCCTTCTCACTACCAAGGTATACTAGGAGGAAGGATAAGACTTGATTGCGACCTTCCTGTGTGATAGCCGTCTAGTAGTAGCTATCGTAGACCCCTAGTGTAAGCTCATGTACCCTATTCCTTGGGTATGCTATGTGACTCCAGTAGAGCTATTGGATAAAGGATTGATTCGAGTAACCCAGTAGAAGAATAAGAGGTTTCCCAGGTTATTTCAAAGATACCCAAGCTAAGTACTCAATACCAAGACATATGTGCAGAAAGTCCGGAAGCAGCTGTGCTGTGCCTATTAAAGCACAAAAGAGGAAGTGTTTCCTATACTTGAGCATACATAATCTCTCATCAAGCTCATTCTGACTTAAATATAATAAGGTATCTTTGGAAGAGGGACTCTAGACTATCCAACTCCAACGCGGATAATAGGAGACTTTACTAGAATGAGAGCATCATAGGAATAAGGAAAAACAATGAACCTAGACTCTAAGATCTTTCCAACTTTCTATCCTTGGTGTGAATGAGAATGCTAGTGTGTCCATAGAGGGTAGGCCTAGATCCTTTCATCTGAATAGAGTCTTTTTCTCGCATGGTAGGAGGTTAGAGAGATAGCACTTACTGATATGCACAAGCTATGTGAGCAATGAAGGAATTAGAGGGCTTTGGTACTACTGTATACATATTGACTAGATAGAATCATAGGTTTACCATTTAGACTTCATATGAAAGCATGGGAAAATGGATTCAACATACTAAGACAATACACCCCTGGAGCTAGTAGACAGATAGGCTGATTTGAGAAAAGCCAAGGTTCACCTAAGAGGAGCAAAGCAAGTTCTAGTGGTGGGGGGTCTTCCTGGTCCCATTTCAGTCTTTTTCATCGACATAGTCAGAAGCAATGGATGTTGAAAAACGCACAAGCGAAAGACCTTAGTCAGCGGAAGAAGACACTCTCAATCCGATCTAGCAAGAAATGCTTTACCGATAAAGTCAAGCGAGAGACAGTAGATTCTTTCTTACTTTTCCAAGAAATTTGACTAGTGCCAAGAAAGATGCAGTATCCAGTTGTAGAGCGACGCGTCATAGGGAAGCTGGCCCAATCTGAATCACAATAAGCACGGAGCTGTGTAGAAGACTGAGATGAAATAAGAATGCCTTTGCCAGCCCGATGGACTTGTGAAGTGGACAGAAGTTCCATAATCGAGATCTGGGCAGGAAGATTTTATTCAACTGGTTGGGTCTGTATGAGATATAGAAAGATGGCTTCGACAAAGCAGGCTGAGTCCCAACTGGACTGTGGCTGCGAATGAAAAATTCTTCCAGATCTGGTGGTATTGACTGATGCTGTCTCTAGTACAAGGGTATTGATGCAAAGATCATCAAGCCTCAATGGAATGGACCTATAAAGTGTAGGATAGCCGTTCTGCTAGGCTTCCCCGCCATGTCGATGGGAGACAGAGTGTGGGAAAACTTGTTAAGAAAACTCATTGAAGTAACAGACATGATACCTTTTCAAAGATTCCTTTCTCGAGAATGAGCACTGTAAACTATCCGCTTCAAAAGGAAAAAAAAAAAAGGAACCTTAGTACCAAATGCTTGGCAATCCGGTGGGGGTGAAGGGGAGGGTTTAAATAAAACAAAGAGATAAAATGAAAAGCAAAATTTTCCATTTATCAATATAATGAGGTAGACGGTTCTGCTATAATCTCAACTGAACCCACTCGTTATTCACCTGGATCGAAATTTCCATTTCAGAATCTTCTCCATCTGAATGAAGTTGTTCTATCGAGGGCCCCCAGGTCTCAGTTTCGCTTCTTCCACTATGAGCGGAAATGAACTGACTTCTTCTTCTTCTCCCCAACTAAAAAATCTGAATGACGACTTTACTAAGATTTCTCGTTTCTTTCTTGAAAGAATGGAGGAACTAGGACTTGACTTGCCATCTACTTGGTCTTTACTTTCTCCGTATGGTGCTTGGGGAAGATGAGGTGCTAGACCCCTCTTCGCTATCTGGTGTTTACTCTAACCTTGTAGAGTGTGGATTTAGAAGTTGCTATTGGGAAGAGTTTTTCGACTTTATTCAATTAGTTTATGGAATCATCTAAATGTTTTGTCGAGCCCTGCTTTCTGGTTTGATGTTATAAACTATGGATTAGTAATTTAGTGAGGGATTGGGGTTATGGTCGGGAAGACCCCCGGACGTAGTCTGTTGCAGGGCGAACCGGGTAACCAAAGTCACGAGTCGAATAAAAGGTAGTTCGCTGAATGCAAGAGGTGTTGGTTCGAATCCAACTCGTGAGAATAAAGACAGACTAAGGGCAGAAAGATGTGTTATGTTAAATGGCAGAATCCATGCGTGAGAACAGAAGGGAAATGGATCAAGCTTTACTGAACTACGGTTGGTTTGGGTCAAGCCGGGGAGAAAAAAAGTACCAGCCACGTCTTGACAAGGAAAGCGAATGCTTAACGCGAGCAATTCCAAGATCGGGTTCTGCCACCAACTCGACTTCGGTAGTTGATATGGTTTCTTTCACCAGGAGGTGTCTAATAGTCAGGAGTTAGTCAGCGAAGCCTGAGAATTCCAAAATGAGTCAGCGCGGGTAGCACCAATCTTGATTGACTTTCATTCTTTCAAGTCAGAATGTGTTCCTGCTGCAAGAGTGGCAGAAAAGGGTCATTGTCTACACTGATGTCAGGAGAAGAGGGGGGCCGGAGAAGACGAAGAAGCTCCCCTTTTTTATTGAATTTAGTACTGGAGCGGAGGACAAAGTCTTTCTTTCTGAGAGCTCTACAACTTCTAAAGGATGAGCATCTTTTTCCACTGATTGGGAGAAAGCATTAGCTGCTTCGGATACGTAAGCTGCTATTGACAAATATAGCTATCACTACCAGAAATTCGCTAAATACCAACGGATTTACCGATGGAATATTTCTGTCGGTAATTTGAGGTCGAAATTACAGACGGAAACTTTTCCGTCCGTAATCCAGTCGGTAACTACCGACGAAAAATTTCTGTCGGTAGTTACCGACTGAATTACGGACGGAAAAGTTTACGAATTAAAAAAAAAGGCGGGTCGCTGATGTGGAGGTTTTGGCGGGTTTTTTTTGCCGACGGAATCACCGATGGATTCAAAACGACAGCCCGTACAGTGCCGTACAGTGACGTGACTGGTTTGCCGTTTAAATTGCTGACGGACTCACCGAGGGATTTGAAATGGCAGATCCGTACGGTGACTTGTCTATGTTTTCGTCAGAATCACCGACGGTTTCACCGACGGAGTTTCCGTCGGTGAAACCGTCGGAAATATTTAATATATGTCAGCTCTACCGACCCTCTGCTCCCCTATTTCTCCTTCTTCTTCCTCATCTAAACTCTCCCCATCTGCAAACAACCAGCCCCCCCTCCCCCCCCCAAAAAAAAAAAATCTTCCTCATATCTGCACAACAAGTTATATTTCTTGAAGTTTTGTGGTCACAGCATCCGTGTTCTGATTTACCGACGGATTTTATCAATTTTTGTAAGTAATTTCTATCTTTTTAAATTTTAACATTTAATTAAATGTCAATTTTATTGTTTTTTTAGTATATGTATTTTGTTAGTAGATGTACATGTTTTATTGTTATTTCTCAAACAAACTTGTAGTATATGAATGTATAATTTTATACCTGTTATGGTTTGTTTTAGATTTTGTAAGATTGTATTTGTTTGTAAATTGTTAAAACTTTATGGAACTATCGAATTACATGTGCTATTTTGAAATAATTAATATCTTGCTTAATGGGCCCGTTTAAAGTTTTATCAATGGTATTGTGGAGTGGTAATTTCTGTAAATTTATATATTTTAATTCGTATGGACGTTGATAAATGATAATGAATATTTAATATTTATGAGAAGTTGTGATTGGTTTGTTGGATAATCTCGAGGTAAAGTAATATTTTTGCAAGTTTATTTACCTAACTTAGTTAATTAATACATGATGTCATCATAATTTTATAGAGGTTCGATATAAGTCATGGATGATCGTTCATGGATGTATCGAGATTCACCCCAAGGATTGCGGAGGATGGATTATTGTAACGGGGTTCAGGGTTTTATTAATTTCGCAACATCTATTCCCAGAAATTTTACGAGGCGGTATTAGGTGTCCATGCAGGAAGTGTGAAAATAAAAAGTATCTGCATCAAGATGTTGTAATGATGCATCTTCTACACAAAGGGTTTATGAAGAATTACCAGTGTTGGTATGCACATAGAGAAGTATTTGTTAGCGAGAGTGAGAGGAGAATGGAAGAAACGGTGGTTGGGTCTACTTCTAGTGCTAGCAACGTGCATGAAGCGGCAAATGACAACACTAATCCTTACAGAAATATGGTTATGGATGCAATGAGAATGAATCAAGGTAATGGCAGTCAATGTCCAATCGTAGAAGAAGAACCTAATGCAGATGCAGCTAGTTTTTTTGATTTGTTGAAAGATTCTGATGAACCATTATGGGATGGCTGCACGAACCACAGTAAATTATCGGCCATAGCACAGGTGTTTACCATCAAGTCAGATCACGGGTTGAGTGAGGTCGGGTATGACAAGATTATTGAATGGGCAAGAAGCATTTTACCTGAAGGGAACAGGCTGAAAGAGAACTTCTATGCTGCGAAGTCCATGATGAAACCCCTCAGTTTAGGATATCAAAAAATTGACATATGCCCTAACTTCTGCATGTTATACTACCTTGAAAATGCTGAGATGACCGAGTGCATGACATGCGAGCATTCCCGTTACAAACCTAGAACTGGCAGGGGAAAGACTCTAGTGGCATATAAAAAACTTAGATACTTCCCGATCACACCTAGACTGCAGAGGTTATTCATGTCACCAAGGACTGCTGAGCACATGACATGGCACCAAGCACACCATGCGGTTGATGGAGTGATGGTTCATCCTTCTGACGGCGAAGCGTGGAAACGCTTTAACAGTGTTCATCCTCACTTTTCAGCTAAATCAAGGAATGTGCGTCTTGGGTTGTGTACAGATGGATTCAACCTATTTGGGTCATTTGCTACTCCTTATTCTTGTTGGTTGGTCATACTCATAGTTTATAACTTGCCACCGGGAATGTGTATGAGGCCGGAGTTCATGTTTTTATCTACTGTCATACCCGGTCCAAGAAGCCCGGGGCGGAATATAGATGTTTGTCTTCGACCGTTGATTGATGAGTTGGCGCAGTTGTGGTCCTCCGGAGCTCTGACTTATGATATATCGAGGAAACAAAATTTCCTTATGAGGGCGGCATTGATTTGGACTATCAATGATTTTTCAGCTTATGGAATGCTTTCTGGTTGGAGCATGCATGGGAAACTCGCATGTCCATACTGCATGGAAAACAATAAGGCATTCACGCTAGCAAATGGAGGTAAAGCTTCTTTTTTTGACTGTCACCGTCGCTTCTTGCCACTTCATCACAGGTACAGAAAGAACAGAAAAGATTTCTTTGTTGGCAGAGTTGAAAAAGATGTTGCATCCCCGCGTCTTTCTAGTGAAGAATTGCATGATGTTGTCTCAGAGTACGGTGACATTGTGTTTGGCCTTCAATCAGGTAAGCAAAAGTTTCCTGGTTTTGGTTTGACCCATAATTGGGTAAAGCGAAGTATCTTTTGGGAGCTTCCTTATTGGAAGACCAATCTGCTCCGCCATAACCTTGACGTCATGCACATCGAAAAGAACATGTTTGAGAACATTTTCAACACCGTCATGGATGTGAAGGGGAAGACAAAGGACAACATCAAGGCTAGATTGGATATAGCTTTATACTGTAACCGTAAAAATATGAAGTTGGTTTATGATGAGTCACGGGTCGCAAAACCAAGAGCAAGCTTCGTGTTAAAGAAAAACGCACAACTGCTAGTTTACAAATGGCTTAAGAGTCTGCGTTTTTCGGATGGACATGCATCGAACATATCAAGGCTGATTAATATAGAGGACTGCAGATTGTATGGAATGAAGAGTCATGACTGCCACTTATTTATGCAAACACTCATCCCATTAGCTTTTCGTGATTTGTTGCCAAAGGAAATATGGGATGCACTCACGGAGATCAGTCATTTCTTCAGAGATATATGCTCCAGCAAGTTGAATGTTGATCACATTGAGAGGATTCAAACGAATATCGTCGAGACACTATGCAAACTTGAGATGATATTCCCTCCATTTTTTGACTCAATGGAGCATCTCCCTATACATCTACCGTTCGAGGCAAAAGCTGGAGGACCGGTCCAATATAGATGGATGTACCCATTTGAACGGTTAGATATTACAGTTGCAATGTAATTCATATATAAAAGTATTTTATATGTTTTTCTTAATTGAAAATACTTGATTAATATTACAATGCAGGTACTTGTTTAATCTCAAGAAAAAGGTTAAGAACAAGGCGCATGTTGAGGCTTCGATATGTGAGGCCTATATTGTTGAGGAGATCTCAACATTTATCTCGTACTATTTCGAACCTCATCTGAGAACGAGAATCAATCGCGTTTCACGGCATGATGATGGCGGTGAAGTGCCTTCCACTGGGAACTTGTCAATATTCTCCAATACTGGACGACCCACACCTAAAAATGCCGTAAGAGGAAGATATTTGTCGGAAATAGAGTTCAAACAAGCACACAACTATGTTCTATTTAACTGTGATGAGCTGAGACCTTTTATTCAGTAAGTTTATACTAATTAAACTTTGTTAGTAATATACTGTTAATTATATATTGTAATATCATACACTCATTATCACTTGCAGGCAACATCGTCAATATTTGCTATCCAATAACTCACAGCTGACCGAATCCCAGATCTTTCAATTACAAGATGAGCAGTTTGCCACGTGGTTCAGAACACATGTAAGCACTATCACAAACTCATTCTAACTTGCAAAATTACTGTACCTATGCATGTCATTACGAGATTCTCGTTCATTTACTGTTTATTGATGTACATTACATACAAGGTTTATCAAATGGGAAGGAGTGCACCTAAGTCATTGTCTTCACTAAGGCCTGAAAGAAAATGTAAGTGCTACAATGGGTATTTTGTCAATGGATATGTTTTCCATACTGAAGAATACGGGCAAGGAAGAAAGACATACAACAGCGGTGTTTGTGATAAGGGATCCACTAGTAGTGAGTTAGAAGTTGACTACTATGGTAGATTAGAAGAGGTCGTCGAACTGCAATATCATAACGAGCAGAATATAGTGTTTTTATTCAAATGCTATTGGTATGACACGACTGACAGAGGAATCAGAGTTGATCCGCACTATGGTCTGGTCAAAATCAACTCAAAAGCTAGACTCCGCAACATAAACAATGTCTTTATTTTCGCAAAGCAATGTCAACAAGTTTATTACACATACACCCCTTCATTTAGAAAGGATCGATCAAGAGTGGACTGGTTGTCCGTTTTAAAAACGAAACCCCGGGGTCGTGTCGAGGTTGTTCAGGATGAGAACGAAGACACAAGTATGCGAGATGAAGTCTTTCAAGTTAGTGAGGTGGTTGAACCATATTGAGTTGCTCCTTCAATTGAATTGGAAGAAAATTCAAATTTTCATGTTTTCGATGATAGTCTTGTTGATGTTGACACAGAGGAGTTGAATTTTGTTTTGAGCTCTAGCGGACAAGCAAATGTCGATGAAGAAGATGATATTCATATTGAAGATTGCGATGAAAGTGATGACAATTCAATTGATGATGAAGAAGAAGAAAATTCTGACTAACTACCAAAATGAAGCCCTATGTAAAACCCTTTTTTTCATGTAATTTAGATTATGGATGATATATTTTGAAACACAAAATATTTATTACTTGAAATAATTAGTTGAAATGCCACAATTACGAAATAATTACTTGAAATAATTATTGATCATGGATGATATATTTTGTGACATGAAATAATTACTGGTAATGCCACCACATCACCGACGGCCACACCGACGGACGTAAGTCCGTCGGTGTTTCACAGAGAGTTCGAAAATAATTACTGGTAATGCCACCACATCATCGACGGCCACACCGACGGACTTAAGTCCGTCGGTGTTTCACAGAGAGTTCGAAAATAATTACTGGTCATGCCACCACATCACCGACGGCCAGTCCGACGGACTTAAGTCCGTCGGTACTCTCTCAATTTTACCGACATAATTACCGACGGACTGCGCGAATATCAAAGGGTTGTGCATTAAATGCATCTCTGACCGCGTCATCTTACCGACGGATTTACCGACGGACTGCGAAAAATATGGAGCGCCATTAAAAAATTTGGTGCGAAATTCAAAATGTACCGACGGATTTTTAACACATCACCGACGGAATAAATTAAAATAATAATTAATTTTATATTCGTCGGTGAATCCGTCGGTAAAACTGGCTTTTAACCTACCCCGACCGCCTCTTCAGTTCATTTTCTCTTCTCCTCAGTTTTTCACCATTCTTTTCCTCTCCGTTCTTCACTCCGATCTCAAGCTTTTTTTATCGTGAATCTCCATCAGTTTAAAAGGTTAGTGTTTCCTCTATTTCATTTTACTTTAATGGTTTTTTTTTGCTATTTTTTTTGATTTGGTGATTTTTTTTTTAATGTAGATAAAGTCTATAGTTTTTTTTGCATAATTCATTGCTAAAGTCTATAGTTTTGTTTTTGAATTTATTGAATATTTTTTATTGTTGTATTGGCATAATTATTATTAGTTAATTTGTTGAATATTTATTGTTAATGTTGAATTTACCATAGAATTAGTAATTGAATATGTTGGAATAATTATTAATTTTACTTTATTATTGCATGATTTGTGTTTAATTTTTTCCATTTATTCTAGAGTTTTTTTTTTTAATTTATTGTTTTGTTGTATTGGCATAATTATTGAATAATTTGTTGAATTGTAATTCTTAATGTTGAATTTACCTTAGAATTAGTAATTGAATATGTTGGAATAATTATTAGTTTTACTCTATTATTGCATGCTTTGTGTTTAATTTTTTCCATTTTGATTGTTATTCTAGAGTTTTTTTTTTAATTTATTGTTTTGTTGTATTGGCATAATTATTGAATAATTACTTGAATTGTAATTCTTAATGTTGAATTTACCTTAGGATTAGTAATTGAATATGTTGGAATAATTAGTATAGATTGGGTAAATTGGTTGTGGTTATTGTTAATATGTGCAGGTTTGTGGATTTGGGTAGTATCCGGTATAGGGGAGGTGCTGTCGAATTTTTTTTTTACATTTGAATTTAATTATATAATTATTTGTATCAAATTGTGTAGATGCGTAGAACGAAAACCAAAGCTGGTCGCCCAAGTGCGGTCGCAGCTAGTTCGTCTAGCAGCGAGGATGATATTTCCTTAGGTGCCGCTCAAGAAGAGGCACCTACACCACCTGCGACGTCAACTGATGCTGCCTCTTCCAGCGGTACTTCACAGTGCAGAGGCGGCGTGCCTTCGCAGCGGAATCAATTTAGCCGCAAGTACGAGGCACAGTGGAAGGACGACCTTTCAATGTAAGTTTGTTAAGGTTTTAGTTTTTTTTTTTTAAATTACAAAATTTATGAAGTAATCACTATTGAATTTATTTCATTTATTTTCAGGTTCACAAACATTGAAGCCGCCCGAGTAATATCATCGGCGTTTAAATCGTCGATGGAGATTCCATTGTTTCAATGGAGTCAGATATCCAAGCATCCTGAATGGATGCCTCAAATCAATGCATGGTTTGGCAGATTTCAGGTTGGTGTTAATTTATAATTTTCAGCTTATTTCTAATAAATTATTAATATAATTGAAATAAATTATTGTTTTTATTTAAACTTGTTTATTTATACACAACACAAATTCTGCTGGGACAATGAGCATAACACTGTTGTGAGGAGGGTGTGGGAAAATCACGCGGCAACTAGGTAAGATCGAAAACAATACATGATTTTTTTTAGATAAAAATTTATGTTTCGAAATGTAATTTTTGGTTGCGTGAAGTAGGTTGCGTGATTTTTGGTATGAAGCACAGAAAAAGACAAAAAAAACCGCGAGGGATAGGGGTTTCCAAGGCTGGAACGATGTTGCGGTTTGGAGGGATTTCAAACCGATATACATCCCAGAAGATATATGGCCGCACTATCTTGAGCACGTGACGTCTGAGCGGTTCACACGATGCTCACAGTCCGGTGCTGGCAACCGGAATCGGCCAATTCATGGCGGGGTGACAACGCACACTGGCGGCTCCGTTCCGTTTGCTGCACATGCGAAATGGATGGTAAGATTAATTTAAATGAAATATATCGTTAAATTCAGTTGTTGTTAATATATCTTTTTTCATTATAGGCTGCGTCTCTTGGACATGAGCCGAGCCCGATGGAGCTGTTTGTGGAGACGCACGTGCGGAGTCAAGACCGCCAGAAGGGGGCGCAACAGTTCATTGATAATCGTGCTCAGCATTTCATGGTATGTTTGTTTTCAACTATTTTATTTTGTAAGTTATTATGTTCATTGTATTGAATATGATGATTACTTTTTTTTTATTTTTATTTTCAGGAGACCTATAATAATCGGTTGAGGGAGAGATACGGGGACAATATTTTGACCCATCCGGAATTCGATCTGGATTTGTGGATGGAGGTTGGCTCGTTAGGTGGACCCGATAAAAATCAGGTTTACGGGCTCTCCAACACTACGACCGACAACTTGCGATCGACCCGTAGTGTTTCAACCGTTGGGAGCTCCTAATCAATATCGAGCTCTCAATCTAAGGAGTTCGTGGCCTTGCAGCAACACACGGCTCAGCTCACCGAGAAATACGATAACCTAAAAGCGAAGTACGCACAACTCAAAGCGTCTCATGCACAACAAAGAGCGAAACAAAGAGCGGAGTCTGAGCAACTCAAAGCGTCTCAAGCACAACAAAAAGCGGAGTATGAAGCGGCTTATGAACAACAAAAAGCGGCTTATGAACAGCTTCGCGAAATGATTATGAACTTGTCAAATAGTGGAACATGTGCGCCTAATCTTTTTTGGCCGTATAACCACCAGCCTCCGCCAGGATCTCCTCCTCCTCCACCAGCTCCACCTTTATATTAATTTGTAATCAACATTATTTACCTTTAAAACTTCATTTAATATTTTTCTTGAAACATATTCAGTTTGTAATGAATATTATTTAACTTTGTTTTTTTTATGTTTAATATAAATTTTATTTGCATAATTGGTTTGTATTACAATTAAGTTATATAGTTTTATATTATATATCATAAAAAAAATTTAAAAACAAATTAAGAAAAAAAATATTACCAAGGATTTTACTGACGGATGAATTCGGTCGGGATTTTAAAACATCACCGACAGACTTACCGACGGACTTAATCCGTCGGCATTTAACAGTAGCTTCCACAAGTACCAACGAATTTACAGACGGACATATTCGGTCGGTATTTCATACACTCACTAACAGATTTACCGACGGTTAGTTTCCGTCGGTCAATCACAATATCACCGACGGACTAAAAATCCGTCGGTATATTTCAAGCGAGAATATCACCGACGGACTAAAAATCCATCGGTATATTTCAAGCGGGAATCTTTTTTTTTTGGCGCGCAAATTCCGTCTGTAAAACCATCGGCAAATGGTTTTTTTTGTTTTTCCGACCGATATGGCGACGGAAGGGGGAATCACTAATGAAGGGAAAGCCAACGGACGTAATCCGTCGGTGATGACGTCGGTAAAACTGTGAAATCTTGTAGTGTATTCCTTAGCTTAGTGCTTGTTCACCTTAGCTCATGTTCATTATCGAATCTTAGCTCTTCGATTCATTAATCGACCACACCTGATTTCGCTACAAGCCTCTTTGGCACTGGTAGCCTAGAGGGGGGAAGAATGGGTAACTAGAATAAAGACTGAGCCTTAGCATGCAATGCAGAGAAGAAGGGGTAAGCGATCACAAGAAAGCTCTATGCTAGGATCTCCTGGAATCGCTTTCAGACTATCGACTCTGATAGGATTCTCTTTTTCCGGGTGAACTCTTTCAAGAAAGTCAAGTGCCCTCCCGGCCTCCTAGCTTCAGAAACTGCTTGCTGTGACTTAGGATTTATGACTTCCTTTCCATAGGTGCTTGACTTGTGGCGAAGGGAAAGGCCTGTTTCAACTAGATTTTCTGCAAAATGGAATAATCTTGGAGAAAGAGTACCGCCCCGAAGCTTCTTTAAAGAGGCTAGGCTGATTCTTCTCTTACTAGACTACTTTTTCTGATAGAGCAGATAAGCCTGACAAGTAGGTGGAAGTCTTCTTTTTTGGTTGAAAGCACACATCAAAATGACTTGGAAATCAGTAACTAAGTGAGAGAATGGCTTAGATGAAATGCAGTTCGCGCATACAAAGAATCATTCTATCCTTTCTCGCTGCCGTCAAGGAGTAAGAAAAGAGTGAGAAATGCTTCCTTAGGAAAGGCTAAGAATACCTAGTAGATCTCAAAGGATGGTATGAAGAGTCAGGTAATTCCTATGTTGATCATGGATCAAAGAGTGGCTATGGGTAGGATCTATAAGAAGGAATTCCTACTCTTTTCTAGTGATCTAACTAATCCCACCACTTCCTTATTTTCTAACTAAGAGACTTATGTTCGGCTTCTTTGTTCAGATAGAGCTAAGGCATGGCATGGACTAATAAAGCAAGAAGAGAAGTACAATGCCTAAGATCTAGAATAGAGAGAATCTGTGGAATGCTTTGAATATACAATAGACCCAAGGTAGCAGCTTACTATATCCATTTAACTTCTAGAGAGTCTAGGTTTCTAATTATAGGCTACGTTAGAGGGTGGAGTAGAGGATTGACCAACCCCACTAAGAGAGTTTGACAAGTGATCCCAGGATGCAAACTTCCCTATCTTACTTTCAATACCTTGTATCCTATCGTTTATCTTCTTTGCTAGAAGGTTCCATTCAACTGTAAAAGCATGTGCATCTACTACCCTGTCCCTGACAAGAGGTTCAAGAAGGGTCCAATGGCTTTATTCTTTTATCTTTGACTTCGCTGCACTCACGACTTAAGAGTCTTCCACAGTGCTAGCACTAGGCACCTCTAATTAGGATATATACAGACAAGGTACGTGATACTTGTTTACAGGGACTTTAGACACTTGATCTCAACAGAGAAGTCTTTCTTTCACACCACTTTTCACGTATATAATGACTCAGTAAACTCGTTCAATCTTAAATATGAAACTTGGAAAGAGTCCATATATAAATCAACAATGCTAGAACTAATTAGAGTAGTTTAAAGTAAAGTAAAATAGTACAATTCCTTTAGAGCATCCGCAAGTGGAGTGTAAAGAAGAATGAATAGATGGGAGATCGATCCTTACTTACTGGTTGGTGATAGGACTGACTCAATGGAGTGAATGGATAGACGAGTTTTCATTTGTTGGTTGAATGGCAGAGTTCTCAAGATCCCTCTCCTCTTATAGATACGACCTGCTAACCTTAATCTTTTAAGAGAACCCTCTTAATAAACCCTATAAATAACTGGGAGAGGGTATATCCTACATCTTTCTTCAAAGAGTGCCCCTAGCAGGGATCCATGTAAAAGAGGGTTCCGTTCGGATAGACACGGCAGTTGATACACTACTAGAGTAAGGTTTCCCCCTTTGATTGAGATAGAATTTATAGATCCGTTGTCTAGTAGCGTGACGCACTATGATCGGCATCAAATGCAGGACTAGAACCCCACTTCTTTTAGAAACTCATTTCGTCGCTCTTGGGCTCTCGCTTTCAGTAAAATGAACCTTGGTATTTCATTTGCTGTTCAAGAATACGCTGTGGCACTTTCTGATTTTCTAGAATCAGTTCTTTTCGCAATTGAATTTGAAGGAACTGCACATTCACAATGGCAAGAGGAAGACATTTCAAGAATGGGTTGACTTCAATTTGGCAAATGAGTTAGGGACCAAGGTCTATAGACTGGCGCCTTCTATTTGCAGTAGCCGTCCATACTAGATGGGCTTGGAGAAATAAGGCGGAACATGAGCCCAGTTGGACCAGGCCGTCCAAGCCCACTTTGGAAATCATGAGAAGGGCGAACGAAGCCCATAGCGCCAATCAGAAGCAAATATCTAACCACAGCAAAGAAAAAGTTCTGGTCCACCCCCACATGATGATTGGGTAAAAATCCATCTTGATGGATCTGTTAGTGGCAACCCTAGTCCAGCTGGAGCCGGGTTTCATTTATTGAATTAAAAGACGGAAATCCAATATCAATAATAGACTCAGCTGAACCTTGTATTGTCAAACTCGTCTGATGGTAACGGTCCACTTTTGCTGATATTATTATAAATAAGGTGGGGTTCGGGGGGGCTCTCCCCCCTGAAACCAATCGTCATGGCTTATAGTAGAGTAGATTTTAGCATGCAAAATCGGATTGTATGTGAGCTTCCTTTGAGGAGAAGGCAATTGTCTTTGTAGACTACCCCATTCAGCCTTAACGCACCAATGGCTAAGAAGGCCGGTCGTAGATCAGGGGACTCATTGTACTGGTTACTGCTATAGCTAGTGCTAGTGCTGTACTGACTTACTGTACTGGTGCTAGTGGACTTACAGAGCTGTAAAGAGTACTATCTTGACTGGTAAAAAGAAAGCGTCTGATCAGATCTATCAAGAGATAGTGGTTCGCCCTCACTTCGATCGTCTAAGCAAGGACTAGGCTGTCGAGTGAGGATTGGCCGATGGGAGTTTCATCGGTACAAATAGGCCGGTTAAAGACGAGTAGGCAGGGTACGACGAAGCCCGCGGGGTGACACATGGTTGTACTGGTCAGCTTTGGGCTGGAGATCACCGATTGACTGAGCGTGCTTTGGCAGCTCGTGGTGGAGTACTCTCTGACGGATTCGCTCTATTTCCTATTCTTGAGGGAGTGATCGAGATTAAGCCGCGTGGCGAAAAACAAAGGACTATTCGCTCTTTGGGGTGGGCCTTTCGTACTCAAATCCGAACGGGGAAAGGACAATTATTCAGCGCACTCAAATCTAGTGGATCTGGTTCACTATTCATGAAAAGCCAGGGTTGAAATGTTAGGGTCAAGAATTCTTACTAATAATAAGAAAGGGTTAAGTAAGGGCCTCCAACGCCTATAAATAGAAGCTTCTTTCTCTATTTGGCAAAGAGAGACGTAGAAGTCAGAAAGAAAGACTTTCAGTAACACTTATTCCAACAACACTCTTATGGATATCGCTGGAAGACTTGCAACAATTCAGCAAGAAATAGGTCAGGTGGAAAACGAGAAACTCCAACGAGAGCAAATGCTTGGTCTCTTCTGGGAACACATGCCGGCGATCGATCCAAGTCTCATACGAGGATCGTATGCTGGCTATACAGAATCAAGGTTTAGGGTTTAGGGTTTAGGGTTTAGGGTTTAGGGGTTTGGGGTTAGGGGTTAGGGGTTTCGGGTTTAGGGTTTAGGGTTTAGGGTTTAGGGTTTAGGGGTTTAGGGGTTAGGGGTTAGGGTTTAGGGTTTAGGGTTTAGGGTTTTGGGTTTGGGTTTAGGGTTTGGGTTTAGGGTTTAGGGTTTCGGCTTAGGGTTTAGGGTTTCGGCTTAGGGTTTGGGGTTAGGGTTTGGGGTTAGGGTTTAGGGTTTCGGGTTTCGGGGTTAGGGTTTAGGGGTTAGGATTTCGGGTTTCAGGTTTAGGGTTTAGGGTTTCGGGTTTAGGGGTTACGGTTTAGGGGTTAGGGGTTAGGGGTTTAGGGGTTAGGGGTTAGGGTTTAGGGTTTGGGGTTTGGGGTTTCGGGTTTCGGGGTTCGGGGTTCGGGGTTCGGGTTCGGGGTTCGGGTTCGGGGTTTTAGGGTTCGGGGTTCCGGGTTCGGGGTTCCGGGTTCCGGGTTCGGGTTCCGGGGTTCCGGGTTTAGGGTTCCGGGGTTCCGGGGTTTGGGGTTCCGGGGTTAGGGTTCCGGGTTTAGGGGTTAGGGTTTAGGGTTTAGGGTTTAGGGTTTTAGGGTTTTAGGGTTTTAGGGTTAAGGTTTGGGGTTTGGGGTTTGGGGTTTGGGGTTTGGGGTTTCGGGTTTGGGGTTTAGGGTTTAGGGTTTAGGGTTTCGGGTTTAGGGTTTCGGGTTTCGGGTTTAGGGTTTAGGGTTTGGGATTTAGGGTTTAGGGTTTAGGGTTTCGGGTTTTGGGGTTTGGGGGTTGGGGGTTGGGGGTTTGGGGTTTGGGGTTTGGGGTTTGGGGTTTGGGGTTTGGGGTTTAGGGTTTAGGGTTAGGGTTTAGGTTTCAGGGTTTCAGGGTTTCAGGGTTTCAGGGTTTCAGGGTTTAGGGTTTGAGGGTTTCAGGGTTTAGGGTTTGGGTTTTAGGGTTTTCGGGTTTGGGGTTTGGGGTTTGGGGTTTGGGGTTTGGGGTTTGGGGTTCAGGGTTCGGGGTTCGGGGTTCCGGGTTCAGGGTTCAGGGTTCAGGGTTCAGGGTTCAGGGTTTCAGGGTTTCATTGTTTCAGGGTTTCAGGGTTTCAGGGTTTCAGGGTTTTGGGGTTTTGGGGTTTGGGGTTTGGGGTTTGGGGTTTGGGGTTTGGGGTTTAGGGTTTGGGATTTAGGGTTTGGGGTTTAGGGTTTGGGGTTTCGGGTTTTGGGGTTGGGGGTTGGGGGTTGGGGGTTGGGGGTTTGGGGTTTGGGGTTTGGGGTTTGGGGTTTGGGGTTTGGGTTTAGGTTTCAGGGTTTCAGGGTTTCAGGGTTTCAGGGTTTGAGGGTTTTAGGGTTTGAGGGTTTTAGGGTTTTCGGGTTTGGGGTTTGGGGTTTGGGGTTTGGGGTTTCGGGTTCAGGGTTCAGGGTTCAGGGTTCAGGGTTTCAGGGTTTCAGGGTTTCAGGGTTTCAGGGTTTCAGGGTTCATGGTTTGGGGTTTGGGGTTTGGGGTTTGGGGTTTGGGGTTTGGGGTTTAGGGTTTAGGGTTAGGGTTTAGGTTTCAGGGTTTCAGGGTTTCAGGGTTTCAGGGTTTGAGGGTTTCAGGGTTTAGGGTTTGAGGGTTTCAGGGTTTAGGGTTTGGGTTTTAGGGTTTTAGGGTTTGGGGTTTGGGGTTTGGGGTTTGGGGTTTGGGGTTGCGGGTTCAGGGTTCAGGGTTCAGGGTTTCAGGGTTTCAGGGTTTCAGGGTTTCAGGGGTTTGGGGTTTTGGGTTTGGGGTTTGGGGTTTGGGGTTTAGGGTTTGGGGTTTAGGGTTTGGGATTTAGGGTTTAGGGTTTAGGGTTTCGGGTTTTGGGGTTTGGGGGTTGGGGGTTGGGGGTTGGGGGTTTGGGGTTTGGGGTTTGGGGTTTGGGGTTTGGGGTTTGGGTTTCGGTTTCAGGGTTTCAGGGTTTCAGGGTTTCAGGGTTTTAGGGTTTGAGGGTTTTAGGGTTTTCGGGTTTGGGGTTTGGGGTTTGGGGTTTGGGGTTCAGGGTTCAGGGTTCAGGGTTCAGGGTTTCAGGGTTTCAGGGTTTCAGGGTTTCAGGGTTCATGGTTTGGGGTTTGGGGTTTGGGGTTTGGGGTTTGGGGTTTAGGGTTTAGGAGGGGGGGAAAAAATGGAGAGAGAGCAGCTGCCGTTGGCGACTTGGTTGAAGAAGACTTGCTGGTTCTGTAATGGCCGCCGGTGATAACCTTCTTCTCTGTCTCACCCACCACCCTTTTCCCCATCATCTCTTCTCTATTCTGACCGAACAAAATCTTGAGCCTGTACCTGGAACCCCACTTTCACCGTCCCTACTTGGCCATCCTATACAGTCCACTCTCTTCATCCCTACTTAGCCACACAAACAACTTACCTCCACACATCAAATCATGACGAAAACCAAGCCTCTTGCTCACAAATCCCAACCTGTTGCTACTCAAAACTCTTGGGCAGATCGAGTTAGAGTATCTGACTCTAGTACTCGTTTCACTCTAGAGCCTCTACCAAGACAACCATTAGGTCACAGCCTTAAAATAACAGAAGATATGCTCACGGAGAATTCTACTCAATGGAATCGCTGCATGATCGGCTTCTTTCCAGGCTTTCGAATGCCATTCCATGCTGTTAATTCTATTGCCTCTAGGGCGTGGCGCCAATATGGCCTAGAAACTGTGATGACAACTGCCAATGGTTTCATGATCTTCCGCTTTAACACTGAAGAAGAAATGCATGCTGTACTAGAGAAGGGGCCATGGATGTTTGGAGGCAAAAACATCATCCTTCAGCAATGGCATCCACGGTTTCAGTTTGATAAAAACAAAATTGCCACTCTTCCAGTGTGGGTTCGGCTCCATGGTTTGCCCTTTCCCCTATGGTCCAAGCAAGGGCTCAGTTTGGCAGCAAGTATGGTTGGCAGACCGCTATCCTGTGATGAGCTTACATACAGTTGCACTCGCTTAGAGTATGCCAGACTCTGTGTTGAAGTTGATGCTGCCTTACCTTTTATTCACAGTTTTGAAATTGACAGTCCACTCTCCACTACACCAATTACTGTTACAGTCGATTATGAGTGGAAACCCCCAAGCTGTGATAAATGTAAAGTCTTCGGTCATTCCTGTTCCACTCAACAACCAACTGCTATGGACACAGGCAAGGCACATGCTACTTCGGCAGTGCCAGCTCCCCCACAATCAGCTGTTACTCCTACACCTATTGCAACTACTGCTTTGGATAAAGGCAAATCACATATTGAATTGCAGCACCCTGTTCAGCGCCATGATGCACCCACTGCCCATTCAGATGCACTTCTACCATCAACCAGTGCCACAGTTCCACTTCCACCATCAACTGAGACAATACAACCTTTACCCATCCAACAAGATAAGCCGATCCCTACTCTGCCTCTGCCTTTTGCAGAGCCAGTAGACCAACAAGATCTTGATGATAGTGATTCCAGTCAGGACTCAGAGGTATCAACTGAGGCCTCTATTCCACAACATACTCCTGTTCAGACCCCAACCCCATCTCCAACCACTGTCAGGAAAAAGAAAGGAGGCAGGAAAAAAAAGGAGGTTCGGGGCCACTACTTTTCCTTTAGTTCTTTTACCCCATTTAAATAAATGTTCATTGTTGGCAGCTGGAACATATGGGGTCTTAATGGCCTCCAAAAACAGAAAACAGTCCATGCATGGACACAAAAAAACAATCTAGATATCTTTGGACTCTTGGAAACGAAGATCAGTGCTGCTAATCTAGAAGCAGTTCAAACCTCCCTTGCCCCTTCTCATTGGCAATTCCACTCCAACATCACCACATCCTCCACTTGCCGTATACTCATTGGCTGGAACTCCAAAAAACTACATCTCACATGTGTTCACTCCGCCCCCCAATGGTTAACATGTGATATATTCCACTTGCATTCCACAGTTCCCACCCGCATCACCTTTATATATGGCTTCAATACTCCAGCTGAAAGGTTAGCCCTCTGGCATTACATCACCCAGGAATCATCCTCTGGCATTCCATGGATTGTGATGGGGGATTTTAATGCAATATTGCAAGCAGCAGACAGGATAGGGGGGGATACTAGATGGCCTAGTCATCTTGATGCCTTCAACAATTGTATCAGACAGTCTGAACTCCTTCACATTCCATACACTGGCCTAAAATATTCGTGGCACAATGGTCAACATGGCTGCAATACTATTCAGAAAAAACTTGACTGGATCTTTGGTAATCAATACTTGCTCTCAAAATGGCCTGCAGCTCATGCCACTTTTCAGCCGCGTTGCATTTCTGATCATAGTGCCATGATATTGCACCTCTGCATTCCACCTCGGAGGAGGTGTGTTCCATTTAAATTCTTGAATATTTGGGCAGATAGGGATGACTTTATGGATGTTGTTGGTTCCTCTTGGCAAATACCAGTCAGTGGTAACCCCATGTATCAGTTCACTACTAAACTTCGTCGGCTGAAGTCAGTGTTTAGGACACTCCATCATCATCATACAAGTGACATCACAGGTAGAGTAGCCAGTGCTAAGGAGGCATGGTTTGCAGCTCAACATTTTCTGGATGAACACCCTGCATCTGTGGAAGCTCAGCAAAGTGAAAGATTACTCGCCAGTCGTTACATGCAGCTATGTAAGGATGAGGAATCCTACTTCAAGCAAAGGTCACGGATCCAATGGCTACAACTTGGAGATAAGAACACAGCATTCTTTCATAAATCCTTGCTTCATCGCCAAACAAGAAACAGAATCCATATGCTGCAGGATGAGTCGGGAAATAACATCATTGATGAACAAGAAATTGGGCAACTAGCAACGTCATACTATGAGCAACTTCTTTCACCCACTCCTTCTCCATTGGCAGAAGACATTACGAGTCTATATCCAACTACCATCTCAGACACATCAAGATGCATGGCCAACCTTCCTATCACCAATGATGATATTAAAAATGCTTTGTTTTCTATTCCTGATAGCAAGTCTCCGGGTCCGGATGGATATAATGCTCTCTTTTTCAAGAAGAGCTGGCCTCTCATTGGGGTTGATTTCATTGCTGCGGTCAGGTATTTCTTCTCACACAACTCTCTGCCTCGCTGTGTCAATGCTACCCGAGTAGCACTTGTTCCAAAGATAGAGAATCCTTCTTGTCTAAATGATTACAGACCCATCTCTTGCTGTAACGTGCTATACAAATGTATCTCCAAGCTCATTGTTCACAGGTTGAAAACAGCTTTGGCGGATGTCATTGGTCCGTCCCAAACAGCTTTTCTCCCAGGCCGGCATATCTCAGATGCCATCCTCCTGACACAAGAGCTCCTACACAACTACCACCTCAACAATGGTCCAGCACGGTGTGCTTTAAAAATCGATCTCAAGAAGGCATTCGATACAGTCAGTTGGGAATTCATATTAGCAGGACTTGCAGCTATTGCTATCCCTCCAGCCATGATCACTTGGATTACAACCTGTATTACCACTGCCCATTACTCTATCAGTATTAATGGGGAGTCGCATGGCTTCTTCAAAGCATCCAGGGGCATTCGGCAGGGAGACCCTCTTTCTCCATATCTATTTGTGCTGGCCATGGCAGGCCTAGGAGGGATCATTCAACAAACAATTCAGCAATCCACATTTAAGTATCACTGGCGGTGTAAGCCAACTGGTATAACTCATATTTGTTTTGCAGATGACCTTATGCTCTTCTGTCATGCTGATCCAGCATCCATCGGCGTGCTCAAGTCCAGCTTAGACAAATTCTCAATGCTATCAGGTCTTTCCATTAATCTCGCCAAAAGCTCCATGTATTTGTCTGGCATTGATGATACCATGCAAAGCAACATTCAACGACATATAGGAATACAGCAACAGCATCTTCCAGTGCGGTATCTTGGAGTGCCCCTTATCTCTACTCGCCTAACTCACACGGATTGCATCCCTCTTATAGAGAGAATCACTTCACGGATCAAACTTTGGACCTCCTCTTCGCTCACATATGCTGGTCGCCTCCAACTTATAAAAGCTGTCCTCTTCTCTATCCAGGTGTACTGGTCATCCATCTTCATCTTGCCATGCTCAACCATTAAGACAATTGAAAGGATTCTTTCTGCATTCTTATGGAAGGGTACTTCTTTATCTACTTCGGGTGCAAAGGTGGCCTGGACATCCGTATGTTACCCTATGCAGGAAGGTGGGCTAGGCATCAAAAGGCTTGCAACTTGGAACAAGGCTGCTACATTAAAGCACATTTGGCATCTGCTCACCAGCAAAACTTCTATATGGACAACATGGGTTCATGCAGTATTGCTCCGCAATCGTTCATTCTGGCATATCAATACTTCTAACCCATCGTGGTCATGGAGGAAGATCTTACAAAGTCGGGCTTGGTGCAGGGGTTGGTTCCTCACAGGAATCGGCAATGGCTCCTTAACATCACTATGGTATGATTACTGGCTGCCTCACGGGAAGAGATTAATTGATGACTTCTCATTAAGAACTCTCACAGCAACAGGCTTGCCTTGGACAGCTAGAGTGTCTGATATCATTGACAAAGAACAATGGCAATTTCCTCCAAGCTCATCAGAACTGCAAGCAACATGGGATTCCATTCGGTTCCTGCCTTGTCCATCGTCACCAGACGTCTGCACATGGAAGGGGCACCCATCAGGAGAATTTTCTATAGCCTCTGCATGGGAACTTCTTCGTGATGCTAGACCTGTTACAAGCATACACCACCTCCTGTGGTTCAGAGGTCACATTCCCCGTCACTCATTCATCCTATGGCTTGCATGGAGGGGCCGGTTACGCACTATGGATAGACTGCACTCAGTGGGCATTCTCACAAACAGCACTTGCATCTTATGTGGCATCAATGTGGAATCACATGAGCACTTATTCTTTGAGTGCAACTTCACTGGTACGGTTTGGAGAGCAATTAACACCAAAGCAAAATTGCACTGGCCATGCATCCCGTGGCAACAGCTTCTCCAATGGGCGTCTGTGCATTGCCAGCAGCGGAATAACATTACCAGCATGATTGCTCGTCTCTTGCTGTCAACTTCAGTTTACATCCTGTGGCATGAAAGAAACAATCGCATATTCAGTAACAGTTACAAGACGGCTCAAGCCATAGTTGAGGAAATTTTTCAGCTACTACGAACACACATAACAAACATGGAGCATACTTGCAGGATCCCTGATTTCATATGCACTGTATGGGGCTTGCAGGTTTGATGGCAGCGCCGAACAGTTTGTTGAATTCTTCACAGTGGAATGGAGAATGGGAGAAAATTAATTACAATGTTACTGTTTCCCACTGTTCACGTAGATATGCATGGTTTTTACTCTTCTTATTTGCTTGAGAAGACTTTTTAAAAGAGTTATGCATGGCCGCCACTGTTAACGCAGAGGCCATGCATAATCTTATTCCATGCTTTTCGTTCTTTTCTTTTGCTATTGTAAAGCTGCAGCTAAGTTTTTTCTTGTTCCTCTTTGCTATGTAATTTCTCTTGGGGTATGCCCCTCGTAATTATGTAGCAAATTTTCTCTTCTATTTATATACATTTTAACTTTTCCAAAAAAAGTTTAGGGTTTAGGGTTTAGGGTTTAGGGTTTAGGGTTTAGGGTTTAGGGTTTAGGGTTTAGGGTTTAGGGTTTAGGGTTTAGGGTTAGGGTTTAGGGTTTAGGGTTTAGGGTTTAGGGTTTAGGGTTTAGGGTTTAGGGTTTGGGTTTAGGGTTTAGGGTTTAGGGTTTAGGGTTTAGGGTTTAGGGTTTAGGGTTTAGGGTTTAGGGTTTAGGGTTTAGGGTTTAGGGTTTAGGGTTTAGGGTTTAGGGTTTAGGGTTTAGGGTTTAGGGTTTAGGGTTTAGGGTTTAGGGTTTAGGGTTTAGGGTTTAGGGTTTAGGGTTTAGGGTTTAGGGTTTAGGGTTTAGGGTTTAGGGTTTAGGGTTTAGGGTTTAGGGTTTAGGGTTTAGGGTTTAGGGTTTAGGGTTTAGGGTTTAGGGTTTAGGGTTTAGGGTTTAGGGTTTAGGGTTTAGGGTTTAGGGTTTAGGGTTTAGGGTTTAGGGTTTAGGGTTTAGGGTTTAGGGTTTAGGGTTTAGGGTTTAGGGTTTCGGGTTTCGGGTTTCGGGTTTAGGGTTTCGGGTTTAGGGTTTAGGGTTTAGGGTTTAGGGTTTAGGGTTTAGGGTTTAGGGTTTAGGGTTTAGGGTTTAGGGTTTAGGGTTTAGGGTTTAGGGTTTAGGGTTTAGGAGGGAGGGAGAAAAAAAAAAACTTTTAGTGAGAGAAGCTCTGGAACTGGAGATAAGAGAGAGACTGAGCTGCCGGAGCATTGTCTCCTCCGGTAACCGTTGGATCAGCTGCTGGCTCAGGTATGTTGTTCATGTTTTCCCTCACTAAAGACTGACCGTTCGGATCGTGAAATTAGTTCACCAAGTACGAGTTTTGCTTCTTTTTTTCTCATCCCTTTTTCTTCCCCTGACACCCGACAACCACTGTTTCACCCTATTGCCTGCTATGGCTTCCCCAAAAAATCCTATCACACTACAAACAGCTCCACCAACCAGTCTTCACCTAAACACCCCCATGCCAGATGTTCAAAACCGCCACCCCACTTTTCAACAAAAAAAACCCAATCCCAACCCCCCTACCTCCTGGGCAGAAAGAGTTAGAGTTACAGACACAAGCACAAGATTTTCTTTAGAGGGTATCCCCAGGCAATCTGCCGGAACCAGACTTGTTATACCTGAGGATATTCTTCTAGACACAACAGAGAAATGGAACAGATGCATGGTTGGATTCTTCCCTGGCTTCAGAATGCCATACCATGCGGTGAACACTATTGCATCAAGAGCCTGGAAGAACAAGGGGCTGGAAAATGTCATGACAACGACAAATGGCTTTATGCTCTTCAGATTTAAAACTGAACATGAGATGCAAGAAGTGCTAGAAAAAGGCCCTTGGATGTTTGGAGGCAAAACTATCATTTTGCAGCAATGGCACCCCCACTTTGTGTTTGATAAAAACAAAATATCCAAACTTCCAGTTTGGATCCGGTTGCATGGTCTACCCTTCCCCTTGTGGTCAAAGAATGGATTAAGCTTAGTTGCAAGCATGGTGGGAAGGCCACTCTCCTGTGATGAACAAACTTACAATTGCACACGCCTAGACTATGCTAGAGTATGTGTGGAAGCCGATGCTGCTCTACCCTTCATTAACCAATTTGAGATTGAAAGCTCCCTCTCAGCAGACCCTATATTAATACAGGTGGAATATGAGTGGAAGCCACCGAGATGTGATAAATGCAACCTTTTTGGCCATGTCTGCACAAAAGAAAGAAGCAAAACAGATAATGAGGCTACAAAGTACCCTGCTAGCAAAGCTGGAGATGGGGTGCCTGTGTGCACCACTAGCAAAAACATTGAAGTAACAGATGGGGTTGGCAGAGAACAAATTGGCGGCCAAGTGAATGGGATAGGCAACACTGGTTTAGTCTCTAAAACAGTTGAGAGTGGGGAGGGTTGCACAGTTGTTGAGAGTGGGGAGGGCTGCACAGTTCCCTCCAAAACCAAAACCAAAACTAACATTCCCACAAAAAATGTTCCCCCTACAGATGTAACACAAAAGGCAGTGGCCGTGAAAGCAACAATCTCTGACAGCAGGCAAATGCAGCAAGCCAAGCGCTTGGAGCAGTTGACCATGCC
>VJNQ02000451.1:0-109849 GCA_007827005.2 Populus simonii
ATGTGTAAAAGATAGTAAAACAATAATAGGGAATACATAATAACATTTTAAGTAAGTGTTAATTCAATTATTAAGATCACATGACATTTCATTCTAATAGTAATTTAAGTTATCATTCAAATATTAGGAAAAGTCTCAAGAAGTATTTTATACGAATAATGTGAAGTGGACTATCCAATTATAACTCAATATAATTTTCATATATATTGTGACCCATTTGTATTGGTTAACTTATGGTTTTAAATATTAAAATTTTACAACATGCAGATCTCCCAACTAATCTTTAATATTTGCCTAAACAATCTAAAAGTGGATAAAAAAATGGATTTTTTTGTACAATTGAGAATAAAATGCAAATTAAACATTTTAGGATAAAATAAAATATAAGAACTAGTGATATTTATTTCTATTTAATCATGAAAGTAATAAAAAATATTAATTTCTTAGTTACATTTATTTTATTAGAAATAATGTTATTACTAGCCTTAATTGATTTAAAATTATTTTACTTCTTATTTCTTTTATTCTTATCCACACACAAATTCAGAGTTGTGAGGGATCACTATTAGCTAGGAATTCAGTAGCTATGACCAGCAGTTTTCCGATATTTTCTCTCTGGGACCAGTCGTTGAGAGTATGGTAAAGAGTTTTTTAAAAGTGTTTTTTTGGTTTGAAAATATATTAAAATTATTTTTTTATATATTTTTAATATTTGTATATCAAAATAATCAGATAATATTAAAAAAATATTAATTTGACATTTTCAAGTCAGATAAACTCTTAAAAATACATTCAAATGCAGTTTTAATCCAAAAACAACATAAAATTGCTTTCCTATAAGCTATACATATATTCCAACATGCTTCTTCGTTTTAATATATAATTCAACAATGCTGTTGAGTGAAGCCCATGGGGGGTTTGTTAAGAGTTGTGGTGTGCAAACGTGTATGCATAAGATAGCATTCACTGTAGGACGACCACGGCCTGCATGATTTAAATTAGGTATTATTGTGCAATTATTTGCATCAACCACTCTCCCGGCCGCCCGAGGCTGAAAATGAAAGGACACTGGTGCTGGTAGAGTAGCTTTTTTATTTCAACAGTTTAGATTCTTGAAATGAAGACAAAGAAGTCTATGCATATTTTTTAACATAAACTTGTATGTAAAGAATGTCTATTATGTTTTATGTCATAAACTTGGAAAGATCTTTGAAGTATTTTTTTCAAATAAATAACCGAGCAGTCCATTATTAACTGCATTTAATTATTATTGAGAATCTGAGATACGATTGGAAAAGACAGAAGAAAGAATTCATGAATATTGCTGGGACTCAATTGCTTGGGCGGCAGCTTCACAGACGCTGGAAAGGCACCCCAACGTGGCATCATGCTAACCATAACCATTGAAAGACGAAACATGATCCCTGGAAACTACTGGCCAAGGCCATGATTGAAATATCCACAAGATGTTGAAACGTGAATCAGAACACACGACGAATTGGGTAGCATCATTACTAGCTGTTGAGATCCGTAGAAACTCATTAGGGTTTGATAAACAACCTAACACGTTTTTTCTTCAGAGAAGGGATAGGCTCGAGATAGGGCATCATATATACAGCACAGTTTTGCAGTCCATAATATGTTACCAAAATGGTGCCAAAGGTATGGTAAACACAGGAAGAAAGAAAAGTCATAGCAAGAGAAGATGGTTTTCGATCCCACATGTTGATGTTGTTCTCTCCATCAAAAGTTTCTGTCCTCCGCACAGTAAATGGAATTGATGTGTTATTTGGAAAATTCCGAATGAAAACATGAAGATGTCGTATAGATTAAAGACCCCTATCAACCCATGCACGTGTGTGGCATTAATTAGGCTCTCTTCTGGGAAATGACCCCTCCCTGCAGCAGCGATGGCACCCCCCTCCCTGACGATCTTTATCCAGGCTAGGCTGGTTTATTGGTCATCATCAATGACTAGAAAAGGACCATTTATGCTCGCATACGGATTTAATTTCTACAATATTGCAATCTTAATTTCAAGCACTTTCTGTTACAATTTATAGTAATTCCTCAAATTGTTTTTATTACTAAAGATTAATATAAAATTATTTTATACTTTATTTAACTTTTTAAGTTTTTAGATTGAAATTATTCTTTAATATAGTATCAAAAATTTAAAGATCAAATGATTTTTATCTATTTCATTAGTATTAATTAGATTAATAAAATCAAATCAAGTGTAAGATTGTAGTAAGTTTGTACTAATTTTAAATTTAAAAACTTTAAAATAAAATGATGTGTTAGATAATATTACAAATTAAATTGTTTCTCAAATTTAACCTTACAACTTAACTTTTTGAGCTAAGATTCTTCTTAAACGTTTTTTTATTGATAAATCATGGAAAAAATCATAACAAAGTTTTTATTTTTTAATATTTGATCCTTGTAGTTGTAGGTTTGTTTGTTTCAGTTCTCTAACTTTATTTTCATCATGTTTTCATCTCTAAGTTATGATAGGAGAGAGAAAGTTGTAAAAAAAAAGAAAGAAAGAGAAAAGTGCAAGGACAATCACATTATGACCATAAAAAAATATGAGCTTGGTGTTAATGGTTTGTCTTGATAAAAGAATTCAATGGAGGTGGTTGTATCCTCTAACTATAACAGAAAAAAACAAATTTAGGCCTAGCAAGGGTTTTTTTTAACTCGTTTTGTTTTTCTTGTTTTTGAGTGATTAATTGTTGTTTCAGATTGGAAACAATTATTTTGAGGTTTCTATAAATTTTTTTTTTGGATATTTTCAAATAAAAACAAGTTGAAAATTAGATTTGGGAGATCCAAAAACTTGGACACCAAATTTCTAGTCACCTGAGGTGATTGAAATTTACACCCGAAGATAGCGCATTGCTTGTCTAAATAGATGATGTATTATATCGTCTATTCAAGAAATTAAATAAATAAATAAATAAGATGGTGATTGAAATTTACACCCGAAGATAGCGCATTGCTTGTCTAAATAGATGATGTATTATCTCGTCTATTCAAGAAAATAAATAAATAAATAAATAAGATGGTGATTGAAATTTACACCCGAAGATAGCGCATTGCTTGTCTAAATAGATGATGTATTATCTCGTCTATTCAAGAAAATAAATAAATAAAAAGATGGTGATTGAAATTTACACCCGAAGATAGCGCATTGCTTGTCTGAATAGATGATGTATTATCTCGTCTATTCAAGAAAATAAATAAATAATAAAAAAGACGATAACGCATTGCTGATCTATTAAAAATGGAGTTTTTTCTTATTAAAAGATAATTTTTTTCTTCAATTCAAGTTATTAGAATTTTTGCAAATATCTCTTTTAATTGTCATTATCTTTTATCCAATAAACCATGTTGATAATAATAAAAAAGTATATTATTGTCAAAACAGAAAAATTATATGAATAAAAAAAGGTAATTTCATTAAGTATTTCTAATCATCATATTTTCTTACTAATATCTATTTTAATTATTGTAAAAATATGTATTTTAAAAAGTGTCATCATATCGTGTGCTCACTAGTTAAGGGAGCAGGATCATGGCTGGATTTTTTCGATTACGATCGGAATTTTCTAATTAATATATATATATATATATATATATATATATATATATATATATATATATATATATATATATATATATATATATCCTTTGGTATTCATATTTAACACTCTATATATAGCATTGGAGAAGGCACCATTTTGAAGATGTTAACATAAGCTAATAAAGAAATTTAACTCATATATATCCTCAAGCGGATAAGCTAACTTGACATTTCTTTTTTGTTCATTACTAATAAATATGGGAAGGGAATTCTGCATATGATATAGCATTTGTTGTGGTATCGGGAAGTTTTATAATACTTGTTTTTTAAAGTATTTTTTATTTAAAAATATATTAAAATAATAATTTTTTATTTTTAAATTTATTTTCACATCAACGTATTAAAATAATTTTAAAAAATCACATTTCTATTTATATATAGACCTCAGTTTCCAAGAAGAAAAATTAGAGTAGCCACGCAAGTTACATAAGGTAGAGCTCTATTGATTTGGGTGAATTGAATTGACAATTAATGCATACAGGAATGCAGCTCCAGAAGTTCACGCAACTCGTTAGGGTAAAAGAAAGAAATTAATGGAAATAGAGTCCTTATCACTTGTCAGTTCATTGATCTTGGATGAGTTCATGCAAAGTTACAGACATTAAAGTTAGACCAGCCTAAGACCATCCTCCGCTAGCTAGGAGATGGCGTCTTTGCCAATCTATCTTACCTTTCGAGTACTGGAACCTGTTTTTTTCACGAGGGTTTCACTTTCATGCTCCTTTTCAAAGTTTTTTTTTTTTTTTAATACAATAGTCTTCACTTATAGTATATTGGTGACTGATACGCCGCGGGCTTTATTTTAAATTAATATATAAAATAAATAAATTATTGATGCAATGTTAGTAATTTTAAAGAAGTGAAAAAAACTTAAACGACTTGGTTCAATAAGAGTAGCTAGTTTAATAATATGATTAAATAAAATTTAAATATAAAATACTTAATGTTGAAAATTAAAATTAAAAAAATCAATTAAACAAAAAAGTCGAATCAACTCGGGTTAACTTGCTAAGCCCATGATATGAGATATAATATCAGAATGACCTCATAGAAAAGAAAGCGAAAAAATCATGAAATTTAATTCCCAACCAACCCAATGTTAAATAATAAAATTGAAAAAGTAAATCAAAAAGGACCTAAAAAACCAAAGTTAACTCGGACTAATCTTCAAAACTCGTAACCTAGATCATATGGCTAAGACTAACCCCATATAAGTCAAACTAGAAAAAATCATGAAGCCAAATCCGCAATCAAAATATTGAGGGGTGAAATTGAAAAAAAAACAATCAATCAAAAAACAAAAAAAAAAAACAAATAGCAATTTAAACAATAAGGAACAAATTTGAGATAAAAATAAAATGAAACTGAATGTTGAGTGATGAAAAAAAAATCAATTAAAAAATCAGCATAAAAAGATCGAGGATCAAAGTTGATATAAAAATTAAATGAAATCAAATACATATGGATGAAATTAAAAAAATCAATCAAAAAAATGATTCAAAAAAACTAATAATAATCAAAACAACGAGGAAAAAATTTGATAAAAAAAATAAAATAACAGGATATGTTGTTTTTGGCAGGCCAACATGATTCCTGAGGAGAGGAGAGAGAAAAGCAAGAGGAGAAGAAAAAAAAGTTGTTGGATCTCAATTGTCATGCTTCTAGCAACATGTGTCGGACCACTAAAAAAAGTGTAAATAGATGCTTCCAAAACCTCCATAGAAGTTGTCGTTTGGCCACCAAGTGACTCATCATGCACTGCTTGAACATCGTGGATGTCTCTTACCCACTAAAGCCTGGGTTGCCCATGCCAGCCTATTTGCCATGCCTATTTACCCTAGTCCCTATATTTGATTTAGTTGTACTTGTGGTACCATTTACACTAGGTTTTTATTTTCCTAGGGGTTTACCATTATAAATAAGGGCTTGAGATACATATAAAAGAACATAGAGATAGAGAAAAAAGAACCTAGCAAAAGTAAAAGAAAAAAAAACTAAAACACTTAACTACCGACAACCCCTCACCAAAAAACAATCTCTCCATATGGATGTGATTCTTCTTCTCTCCCGATTAGTCCCCTCACTGAGACTAACCATCATTTTTTTTTTTATATCAACCTCGTCTCTTCCACCACAACAATCCCATACAAACTCCTCTCCTTTATAATAACCGCGACACCAACAATTGCAACCCTGCTCTCCCTTCCTTGATTTTCTTGAACCATACTAGTTTTTTCTTAGTTCAATAACAACTACCTCTCTCCCTCATAGATCCCACACGACAATAGAAATCGTCATCATTCTCACACAACACAATTGGAGCAAGCACCGGTCACTATAAACCCAACAGCTTCTAACCCAAAATACATACAAAAATCGACCAAATTTAGCCTTAAAATAAACAAAAATTCAACTTTAACTATGATAATAATCAAACCAAAAAGAACAAACAAAATCATAGATTAAATAACAATTGTTTGTGGTGTTTTTTCCATGTATTAAAATTGATGAATACATATTTAGTTGTCTTAGTATATTGTTTATGTATTTTTGTTTGTTGTGTTGAATATTTGATGTCATATATGTTGAGAGCTTGACCTAGGATCAAATGACCATTCTCAGTTCCTATCTTTAACGGTTGATTAGTGAATATTTAAATTGGTGACTATACATGTCTTTCGTCAAAGTAGGGATTGAGTCGTCTCGAGCTCAAATCCAAAACCACTCTTTAGTTTAAATCTAAAATAAAAAACATTAGGTTTTGATTATCCCTAAGCATAATGAACACATTTAATTTTAAAATAAAAAATAATACAACTTATCTTACGTATAATAAATAGATAGAGTAATCATATATTTCCTATTACATTAGCAACCTTTTACTTAGAAAATCTAAAAAATCAATTATTTTTTTAATTATTATAAAACTATATGACTTGTATTTTTAGTTTTATTTTTAATTTGTCAATACATACTTTGCAGTAGATAAGAGCATTCTTAAATATTATGTTGATGTAATTCTTTTTCTGTTTATTCTTGTTGTAGATTCTATTAATTAGTGGTACGTATGTGGATGTTGTTTCTTAGTAGCTTAAATTAATAATGTTTCAAAGTGATCTACCTTGATATTACAAAAATATTATTCTCCATTTTCTTAGAAAGCCTTTTTTTTTACAAAAAAAATTATATAAACGTTAACATCTATAAGATAATTCCATGGTGTGTGTGTACATTAAATTGGCAATTGTATGAGTAATTTGGATGATTGGTGAGTTGCAAATCCAGGAAACTGATCCATCAATTGAGAGGCTCAAACATTACCGATTAAAGTTTGAAACTTTGATCGATGGCATGAAAATCAAAACCCATGTGTACGGCATGTGCACGAAGTGTGAAGGTTGAGATAAGCTAGCTAAAAAGTTTCTTTGACCTTGAATAGAAAGGGCCAAAAAGAACTTTAGGGTTGTCAATTTCATACCGAACTTCGATGCATCTGCCACTACCAAATTATTGGAGCCAAGCTTGGCTAGATTCATAAGAAAGAAATTTGCAAATAAGGTTGTGTATACGAGCCTCGTGACTGTGATTGAAGTTACCGAAATATAGTTTATCTTTGATGGTGAAAAGACGTGTTCTTCAAAGAAATAAATAGAAATAAGAATTTATACACCTTTTTTTTTTTTACCTAAATAAATACGTTATATGGCTACTTTCAATTTTGTAATTAATTTCTAGTTTTTAATTTTCCGTAATATATATATATATATATATATATATATATATATATATATATATATATATATATATGGGGTGGATCTACTACTTATGCTATGGGTGCCGTGGGACCCCAACACAAGCTAGAAATAATAAAGTGAAGGTAGAAAAGTAAGATTATAGATTTTGAAGGGCCTGTTTAGAATTTTCTTAGTGAGAGAGGGGCTAAGGTAGAATTTTTTTGAAAATGAGAGTGAGTGTGCTAGATGAGTGGGAAATACGGAGGAATTTTATTTTATTTTTTTAATTGCCTCCCGTTTTTCTTCTTGGTTTGGCTTTGTTTTATATCCAGAGCGAGTTGCATTTAGCACACCGCAATTAATACGAGAATGTTTATTTTTAAATATTTTTTTAAAAAATTAAAATTTCTTTATATGAATGACCTGCAGCTACCCTCTTCAAACTCCTAACTTGGGATGCTTTTGTAGGGACACGCAGCATGCCACATTCATATTACTTTAAGCTATCATAAATTAAGAAGGAAACATATAGCACTGCCATGCTTCGTAATAAAGAAAATTCTTGCTCGTCATTTAATATCAAAATGTTTTAACTAATTTAAAACAATCATCAAATCTTTATTCAAGATAACTACAATCTAAATAAGTAGAGGATCAAACCCCAACAAGAACCCATGAGAATACAGATCTACACATTCATCTAGATCCACCCACAAACATGTAAAGGACTTAATTTAGATAAAATCTTTTTGGGAACAAAGAAATAAAAAACACATAGGTCTATAGAACTTTACGAAGTCTCTAATTAAGAAGAAGAAGAAGAAGAAGAAGGATAAAAAGAAGAAGAAGAAAAGATTGCGGTCGCCGGCCGTGATGAAATAACATGGACAACAAGGGAAAAATCTTTTTCGAGAGGGGAGAGAAGAAAGAAAGTTAACTGGGATATTAATTACTTCTAAAAATGTCACTATGATTAATTGCTGCATGCCAAATTTACAAGACAACCAAAATTAATTTGGACCATCGAGAAATTTCTTTTATAAATTTGATCTATAGAACAAAACAATCACAATGAGTTCCTTGCTCAGAAAATCAATCAATTTATAACGATAAGGTCCTCTACACCACTCAATTAATTAAACTGTCCATGCAATAATTTTACGACTGTGTCACGACATGGTTTACTAATTAGTCAAAGCATTGATTGTTTGTCAATCATACAACCTAGCCGTGACCCATCAAGTAAAGAATCGATCCTTGTAAAAAAAACAGAGAGAAAGAGAGAGAGATACCACTCCAATGTAATCGTTCAATAATTCGAGTGTTTTTTTTTTATTATTGTATAGCCTAAAGCTTAATTGTTAGATTTATTATACCTCTTGTTAAAACTAAGAGAAAAATAAGGTTTGACAATGGCTAAATACTGGTACCAGTGAGGGAATTAATGAAGAAAATGAAGATCTTATTTTTGTAACCACAGTTTAGTAAAATCTTCATGAAGTAGTTCTTGACGCGTCCTCAGTTAAAATCTTCCCATTCTAATCAATGAGCCAAACTATAACAACAATTCATAAATATCGTTATTAATCACCCTGCAATATTAAAATAAATCACAAAGCACATCCTTTTTAGGTACAAGATCAAGATAACAAAGACGAATTCTTAAAGCATATCCTGCTTTGAATTCAACTTTTCTATAGAATTACTGCCTTGCAGGGTCTAGCTAGTTTGAACAAGCCTGAGTATGCACCTCTCAGATTAGACATCATAGAAAACACATAAACTCTGGAGAAAGCTCGCTTTAAGTTGCAGTGCAAAGATGTAGTTCGCAGTCATTTGGAATAAAGTTTCCATATTGTCCATAACTTCACAGCCTGGAATGATCTTGTGGAGCTGATGCAGTTTCTTCCGCATGGAAACTCTAGCAGTCCTAGGGTTGTTCCTGATTGATGAGAGTTTCGGCCTTTTCATCTTTCTCCATTTGCAAGAACGTTTTCTCATTTTGTGTCTCAGTAGAGAGGGGGCGACGTCCTAGAGAGGGTGTTTTCTTTGAGAGGGAGACGGCAGGGGATGGAGGAAGGGAGGAGATGTGTAAGAGCATGAAGAACTGGGGATCTTTATATAGGCAAACATCCTAGGCAGATAATTCTCCTAAGGTCTTAATTAATACTCAGAGATTAAGGAAGAACCCACCACGTGCGTGCGTGTACGAGTTCACGTGTGAGAAAGGTATACGAGGGATACATGATAGGATGTGGGCAATTTTTTATACGAAAAGTTAGGCTAACAAGAGTCACATTTTATAAATGATTAATTTAGATTTAAATAGTTATGTTAAGCAACACATTGGAGTCTTACCTAATTAAGAATGCATATTGTCTTGTAAGAATTAATTGTTTAGTATAATGCAATGTGAAAACAGGCAGGGTTAATAATAATAATAATAATAATAATTAAAAAAAAACACAGCATACAAATCTATAATAAGCAATAAATTTAAAATAATGTAAATATAATAGGGTATTTAATTGCTGGATTTTGAATGAAAATAAGAAAATAAAGAGGTTTTATACCCTTTATCTTTAAAGATAATATTTTTGTCACTTGGTATATATAAACAATTTTAAAGCAAATAGTTTTTAAAAATTCCAACAACACTATTTTAAAATTACCTTTCAAGGTTAATAAATTGAAAAACAAACTTGAATATCTCCATAAAACAACTGAACTTAAAGCTATAGAACTACATAATAGAAAAAATAAAAAAGACATGAAGAAGATAATATGAAAAGGATTGCAAAAAAGGTAGAGCTTGCTAAACTTGTTATTATGACTCTACATAGTCCATCCATCCCCTGAGGACCTGGGTTGCAAGGATTAATTATGATTCGGAGTATTTATTCTAGTAATTTTTAAATAAAAAAATATTAAAAACATTTAAGATATTAAAAATATTTAAATCATTAATATAGACATAAAAAAATGTTTAAGACTTTAACCAAAATTCTCTAGGTACCAAGTAGGATGATAACAGATCAAACCAGATAATTTTAAAAAATTCTTAACTAAAAAATTATTTTATAATTAATCTAAATTAAAACCTAGACCGAAACGGTTATACAAGTGCTGTTTTAACTCATATCCCATAATATTTAAGATCTCTCATCTTAGAAAGTTTTGGTGCTCCACAAGCTTAATATTTGCAACTATATAAGCCTCTTAAAATCTTCTAATATGGGATTAAGGTTTTTGGGTTTGAAAATTTAGCCAATTAAAAAAAAATTAGATTAATTTTTCATTTATCTTTTAGAAATATTGTTATTGTTTCATATTAAAGTATTTATGTTTGAGAATATTATTCAATAAAATATTAAATCTAAATATGAATGGAGCTCACTTTTAACCATATCAAAATCAATTTTCAATTATCTTTGCGTGAATAAAAATTATCTAGTGAATTGATAGATCATTATATCAGAGAAAAGTAATTAATAAACATTATGTCTTGAATTATTCAGCCTCTTATGTAAACTAATATAATAATATTCATATATTTCTCTTATGATAATTTTTTTTACTTCTTACATTTGTATTCATTTTAGCACCGAACAATTTTAGGTTTATGAATGACTTAGTGAATTTAGCTTTTCAATGTTTTTAAAGAAATAGCCATATTTTTCTCCCATGTTTGTGATTTCTCATATTGTATGTATACTATATGTATTCATTTAAGCCTAATTTTTTCATGAACTACACACAAACTCTATCGTTAAAATTTTAGTAAACGGATTTGTAGTATTTTTCTTTGACCTCATAAAGCAACGAAAATAATTTCAATTAAGAGCAATAGTTTAATGGTATCTCTCTCTCTCTCTCTCTCTCTCTCTCTCTCTCTCACACACACACACACACACACACACACACACACACCTAAACTTACTATTATACATGCTACTTTGTAGCATTCCAGTTGTTAATTGGTCGTCATAATGGACACAAATCACTAGCACTAGTTTTGGCAAACTCTAAATATCCTTTAAGAAATTTTGAAGCAATTCAACTTCCTCTCCAGTTTTATCAAAAGTAATAAAATCTAGTTTCATCGATGATCTTGCAATATAGGTTTAATTAGATAATTTCCAATAGTACTCAACTACTCTATTAAGTGTAAAAATATATAAACTAGTGGATTTTGAGTTTGTAATGTTAGATATCCAATTTGCATCACCATAACTCTCAAGTATTGCCGAGTATGATCCAATGTAGTGCAACTCATAGTCTAAAATATATATCAAATATTTGAGTACCATATTTATAGACTTTTAATTGTCCCACCATAAATTATCGGTAGATTTACTTAGTTTTTTCACCAAGTCAGCAATATCTAATCTTTTATAATTTATAACATATATCAAGCTAATGTGTGAGAGAGATAAATGAGAGGTGTATGATAGGTTTTGGTCAATTTTTGACAAGAAAAGTTAGGCTAATAAGAGTCATATTTCATAATTGATTTAGATCTAAGTAGCGCAAGATATGAATGATAACATTCATATGTTCTTTATTATGAGAGTGTATGAATTCAATAACAATAATTTATGAATGATCAAATCTAGGAATGATTAATTATGCAAATCCAAGGTGTTTAGAGAGTTGTAATTCACTCATATTCATCCCCTGAATTGGATTTAGGATCAAAATAATACATATATATCATTATAATGAAATTTAACATCAAGGGTAAATAACATCGTGACTTAGAATGTCAAATTTCAATATAATATGATAGGTTAAATAACCTATAGCACCTGAATCAATTATCCATTCACAATTATTATTATTATTAGGTGTATAAACTTTAAGAGTTTTACCTTTAGGTTATCTAAAGTCGCGATCAAGGTTGAGGATTCTCTAGGAAAAGGTCAGATGACAACAATTTTTTTTTACTATAACAACAAAGGCATGGTGAATTGGTTTAGAATTTTAATTGTTGGGTGCCTTGGTAAGATCCTACCATTCTAGATATCTACTCAACTTATAACATCGTGATTTAGTATGTCAAGTTTTAATATAATGTGTATACAAACACTTTGATATTAAAACTCTTACTTCATAACTACAATTTTGTGATCCAAATGACCAATCTTGATAAGCTTCATGATTTAGTGAGCTAGATGTTCACTTAGATTGTAGATTAATTCACCCATATTGAAGTTTGGACTAGCAAACCACTATGGCAATTGACCCTGGATGATTAAGTTCCTCTTTCAATGTTGTTCAATAAACCACTATGACAGTTGACTCTAGATCATCATGTTCGTCATTCAGTATTGTTCTTTGAATAACATCATAATCTATAAATGTATAAGTTTCTTCAAAATCCATTATTATGTTCTTTTTAAGAATCTTATATTGAATTTTTTTCATACTCTATATCAATTCCATTTAAGAAGATACGCACTTGTAATCATATAATTGTTTTTTTATATACAAGAATATTATTAGGATTTTTTATTATAATCTTATCACCATAGTACAACTTCTATAAACTTTTAATAAGATAACCATAATAGGTTGATAGAGGATGACCAAGTTACTTGGTAGAAAATGCTTGCTAATTCAATGTAAAGATTTATGATTCATATAATCTATAATAGAAAGTTTTGGCCAAAACACTCTAGATCTCACCTGTAAAGCCTGTTTAGGAACGCGATGCAAACCGCGTTTATAATATTTTTGAAATTATTATTATTGGTTTGCTAAAAATAATTTTTTAATGATTTTAGATCGTTTTGATGTGCTGATAATAAAAATGATTTTAAAAAAATAAAAAAATATATTATTTTGATGCATTTTTAAGAAAAAAACAATTTGAACCACAATCGTTACCACAATCTCAAACAAGCCCGCAATAGGCAATCAAAGATAACACTTCTGATATCAAGTACAAAAAAAGTAATGTAGTAGTTGAGAAAGAACAATATGGTTTTGAGGAAAGGTATTTCATTGTATAACTTTTTTAATTGATATGAATAAATAATAAATGTATAATATCTAAATTAGAAAATAAAAAAATTATAGAATATTAGAAATTATCTTTCTCTACTAAAAGAATTAGCCTATTTTGTAGATTCATTATTCATGTGAACAATGAAACTCCTCTTTTTTTCTTTCTTTTTTTCAATTTAGCTCTTTTTTTTTTTTTTCATCCTTTTTTAATTTCCTTTAAATTTCATTTTTTTCCTCAATTTATCCTCATGTTTTTTTAATAATCATTTGGATTGTCTTTAAATCAGCCAAGTCAACCAAATTATGTTGGAGCAACTCCTGCGGGATTTAATTTTAAACTCGTGCTAGACAAAAAGATAAGTCAAGAGATTTTTTTCTTTTAATTTAATTCTTTTTTTAAAGAAAACCTTTATCCTCAGACTTTTCTAACTAATCCAACGAGTTGCACTAAGTCGATCGAGTCATATCAGGACAACTTTCACATGATTTATTTTTAAACCCAGGTTAGGTAAGGAATCAGATCGAGAGATTTTTTTTTTGTCAATTCCATCTATTTTCTCTCAATTTTATCCTCAAAGTTTTAATTTTAATCTTGAGTTAGGCAAAAAGTTGGATCTGAATTTTTCTCCTATCAATTTCATCTTTCTTTTTTTTTTTTCAATTTCATCCTCAAACTTTTTTTACTGGTCAGCAGGGTTGTCTTTGGACCCGTCAAATTATTTAGGTCATGTTGGGGCAGCTCCCATAGAGTGTAATTTTAAATTTGGCCAGGCAATGAGTCAAGTCGAAAGTTTTTAAAATTGACCCACTAAAATAAATTTAATAACAATACCAAATAATTCTCTTTTATTTATTAAATTCAAGAAATTTTTTTAAAATTCAATAGGAATTCAAACTGGGATTGTAGTAGTTTTTATTATTTGACAATGGAGCCCACTACCACTTGCGCACATGATAAAGCAATCCCTGAAATTAAGCTAAGCTACACATTCACCTCAACAAGTGTGAGTGCCTGTCTGAAAGATAGACAGAAAGAGAAAGGGAAAGTGAATAAGCTGTTTGTTTGGAAGACACGGTGAGGGACTTCCGGGGAACAAAGGCAAAGGGCAAACGCATGCGCCTCTCGTTTTTCTTCTCTATAAGCCAAATGACGTCAAAGCAATCATTTTTCCATTTTGGTCCCACCCATAAAAATAGTTTTTTTTTTATTTTTAAAAAAGACATTCTATGTAATTCCTAAGGGCATAAATATTACCCATTTTTTGTTAAAAATTACTATTTTTCTAATTAATAATGGATCTTCTGTGGAAAGATCAGTAATCTATATTAAAAAATAAAATATAAAACAATTTAATTAAGATTGAGTCTATAATGCAAATATATATATAAAAAAGTGGACGATAATTAAGTAAGTATATTTAATAGCTGATATATTTATGTAGGTACATAGTATTCTATATATGTGGCTACATAAACTCTTTGTATACATTTTACAATCCTACGGTGATTATTGCCGCATTCTATGTTGCCTAAGACGGTTTGGTTTTTTCCCTACTTTCCCGCCTTTGTTTTCTTTTAACATGGTACCAACTACCAAGCATCAGTTGTCCGCGAAACTTTCGGGTTGAATAAACAAAGATTTGGATGCAATAAAAAAAAAACAAATTGAAGTATAGCTAATAATTGTTTTAGAAAATAAAAAAATTTAATAATGAATTCAAAATCTAATGAATATATTTATTAAATAGATTAAAAAATTAAGATAAATAAATGTTAAAAAAGATTTTAACACTAACTATATACTAATTGTAAAGTTGAGAGACTGGCACAAATAAGGATAACCGATCCAAAGATAGGTCTACTTGACTTAAAAAAATATTTCACGACGTTATTTATTTTAATATTGAGATGATAAAATCTCGAAGTAATTTTGATAAATCTATGTTAATCTGTCAAACTATTGACTTAAGTTATAAACATAGCCGAGTTTAATAACCTGATATTTCTTTCAAAAACTATTATAATATGATCGCAAAAATTGATGCTCATAGCAAAAAAATAAAATAAAATGATTATAGTGGGTTATACAAAAAAAATATTTTTATTTTTTAAAATCTACACTCTTATTCGGAAACACATTAAAAATAAAACGCCATTAAATATAATAATATTTTAATATATTTAAAAATTTAATTAAAAAATATAAAAAATATATTTTCAATTAATTAATTTTAAAAAATGACATCTAAATTGTTGGGAAAAGAAAAAATAGCTGAAGCGTGTAAGCATATATGGCTAGCATTGGGCCTTTAAAAATAAGTATAGATGTGTGGGCCTATCAATTTAAGCCCACACATCTAGGCCTTATAAGCAGAGAATACATTGTTCATCCAATATTTTTTTCTAAAAAATAAATAATAAAACAACATGTCATCCCTGCCCAGATTTTGACCACTACAGAGGTGACTAAAAAAATAAGAGGGTTTTTTAATCTAAAAATATATTTTTCAGCTCATATTCATCTAAAAACATCTAATAAACAACTTTCAAATCCCTCGAAAACCAATTCATCAATTAAAAAATTACCAAAAAGGTTCAAAAATACAAAATCAAAACGGGAAAAAAAACTCCCCCAACCATGGTCTACCTTTCATGACAAATGAAAACTGAAAAACCTAAATAACATTCTTCTCATTAAGATGAATACTTTGACATCAAATCTAGCCATTTTTCTTGCAAAAATTAATAAACCAACCTCTTGGGCTTAGACTAAGAAAGCCCAATGTCCATGGGCTCAGCCTTGAAAATAGCCCACTGGGGAAGAGACCAACACCATGGGATCAACCTTAGAAATAGCCTAATATCGGGGAAGATATCAACATCATGGGCTCAACTTAGAAGAAAAGCTCAGTTTTCATAGGCTCAGCTACATTTTAGATCCTACTCTCCCTATACCTTTAAGTGTATAAAAGCCATCTAAAGGCCTGCTATATTTCCATCAACATTAATGTTATATAAGTGATAGTGTATAAAAAATCTTTCAAGTGTTTACCATATTTCTATCGCATTAATATTTATATAAGAAATATTTATTCCTTATTAATTTATATGTTAGGGATATTTTCCAGGATAAAATTACATTCTAATTCCTTCTCTCTATAAAATAGCAAGACTCATGGGTTATATGATACCCCATGAATCCTTCAAACTCTATAAAATTATAATTTTTATTTTTTACTCTATATTTATTTTCAAAGTCTCTTTCTAAAATATTATTATATTTTCTCTAAAAACATACTTATATTTAAGTATCAGGTAGTTCCCAAAACCACTTCCAGAAATGAGCATGAAGCTCAAATACAATTTACTCTTGAAAGAGGAATCCCAGCTATATCTGTTATGATGGGAATGAAGAGGCTTCCCTACCCGGGCAAGGTTTTTAATTTGTATTTCCTTATATGGGTTTAAGCTCATCCAAAATTTTAATTTTTGTTGGCTACATTCTTTGATTTGCTCTACCTGCCAATCTCTTTCTAATGTTCAAAAAATCATAGCATTCAATTTCAAATCTTGTTTTCTTGCTGTAAAAGATTCAGTGCCTGTGAAACTATCTTAATGGGATTTCTTGGTTTTAATTAACAAAATAAAGATAGTAATATAGAATATAAGTTTGTTTTATCTTAGCAATTGACATATGCAGGTGGTAAACTTCTTTTGGAACTGAATCGTGTGTTGCGACCTGGTGGCTTCTTTGTGTTGTCAGCCACTCCTGTTTATCAGAAACTAGCTGAAGATGTTGGAATTTGGCATGGTGGGTTATTTTTTTAAAACCAAATATGCAATAATTTTTTAGAGAGTTGATTGATTCTAACGAATTGTGCCTTTTATGGAATTGTCTGCAGCCATGACTGAACTAACAAAAGTTACACTTAATGGAGTTGGTGTAGCTACGTACAGGAAGCCTACTTCCAATGACTGCCATGAGAAAAGATCAAAACAAGAGCCTCCACTTTCCGAAGCCTTGTAATTTTACTCTTAAGCCAACAGATGTTTTCGGAACATGGAAACCATAGCAACAAAGCAATGAAAGGCAATGTAATTTTTTAGTTTGGTTTCTAGTGACATAACACCCTGATAAAGATTGTAACAGTAGCCTTCACAGATAGGGGTGTTCATTCTCTATGCATTTATTAGCAAATCGTTAACTAATTTGAATGTTTGCTTAAAGTTTTTGAGGATTTAAGAAGCTTCATATATATTCAGAATCTTGGTTATTGAAAGATGGACAAATAAATAGCTTGCTAAATACATAGACATTAAAAGGCTAAATGGAATTCAAGTTTTAATTTTTTATTTAAAGTTAATGAGTTTCATCTCTATAAGTTGAAAGGAGTGGAGTTGGTTTGGTTTAGAAAATCCAGAACAAAACATTTGTTAATTAAACCTAAAAAAAACTAAGCTAAAAAGAAATGGTTAAAGCTGAAATAGGTTATTAAAAACCCAAAAAATAAATCCATTTAAAAATATTATTTTCAGTTTTTTAATCAAAATTTTAAATTTATGAGAACCGAAATGGTTTAATCTGAATTAATTTTTGATTTGGTTCAGTTAAAATTTCTAAATATTAAAAACTCTAGTTCAGTTAGATTTTTTGGCTCTAATCGACCGGATTGTACCATTTCATGCTGTAACATGTCTATATGTATGTATGTATTTATGTGTGTGTGTGTGTGTGTGTGTGTGTATAATCATTGAAGAAGATTGTACTTTGAGAGAGCCTACACAAGACCATCCTTTTAAAATCCCATGTGGAGACCATGTGAGAAATTTATTTTCTCTCTATTCTCTGTCCAAAGCCGAACCCCATGCCATAAAATTTCTCTTATGTGGGTCCTTTTCAGTTTTCTCCCTCTCAGCATTGCCATGTTTTCCGGATCCTGCCAATTCCTCCCCCCAAATCAACATCCTCGCAGTGCAATTCCATGGAACTCGAAGCCCAAAAATTAAAATAATAATAATAATAATAATTTTAAGAGATGTAGTTTAACTTAGTCAAGTTTTAGTTTATTCTCTAGAAATTATTAATTTAAATGTTTTAAATCTCGGGACTACTAGAGACTTACCTGATTAATTATTAACTTTAAAATCTTAAAAAATTAGTCAAGATATGTATAAATTAGACCGTATAAACTAGTTTGGATAATAATAATAATAATAATAATAATAATAATAATAATTATGGTGATTAAGTTTATTCGACTGGTCAAATATATTCTTGCAACATTACTGAGATTTCTATCATTAATTTACATTTCATATCACATATTTTGTCGTGGAACACGTCCTAGCTAGCTTGGACAGACCTGCAAAAGAGGTTTGAAATTATTAACGTAGTTGAAATTAAAGTCCAACTTAAAACTTCTTAATTCTGAATGTTAATTGGGAATTTCTTATGAGTAATTAGGAATTTTAAAATAGTAATTGGGAATAGGAAAATGCTTTAATTTCTGTACTAATTCAAGATCATTAAGCATCCGAATGCTAAGTAAAGAAAATAGAAATAAAGAACGATTTATACATATATACTTTGGGATATTGATCTTAATTTTGTATAAAGTCTTGAAGGACAACTCATGAATTCCAAATGCTTTTCACTCAATCTTTGTCCGAAGTACTCCTTTCCTTTCTGAATCCTAGATCTTAAGATAAGTACTTTGCATGAATACAAATTCCAATGCCAGTCTAGAAACAATAATTTCTGCTAAGCTTATATAATAAAGAATTGTTTGTCTAACTGCTTTCTCCTTTTTCTTTTCTTTTTTTTATTCAAACTTCTTGTACAAATTTGGTAGCTAAAGAAACCCTATGTTTTAATATGTCCACGTTTCATCCCTTATTTTCTTTCTATATTATCTTTTTTTTTCTATTTTTTTTTTTTTAAAAAGGAAAAGAAAAGAAAGAAATAACGTGAAATGAGTGAAAAGGGTCAAGTTGAAAAAAGATTTAAGAATATAGGGACTAATTAATGATTCGTAAGACCAGGGGGGTTATCCAATTAACTTTGCAAGACTATAGGGACTAATTTATATCTTAGGGCCAATTTCTTTTTTACATCTTCTAGTTCTAGGGTTTTGTGGTGGGCCATGGACACCATGTGCCTGCATGTGCTGTGTCTTTCTCTCTTAAAGGCCCACTGCTGCTTTTCCTTTGAGCAAATAAATGGGGTGGCTTCACTTTCTTCTTCCTTCACGTTCTTCTTCCTTCTCATTCTCTCTCTCTCTTACATCATTCTAGGATTCTGAGACACACTTTCTTGGATCGTAGAATTGCATCATTCTGCAACTTGTCTTACTTACTTCTCATGATTTTCTGTGCTCTTGCTCTATACAACAAAGGTATGCTTCACATCATTATATATCTTGCTCCAACAATGCATCATGTAGTTCCCATGACTAGATAGATCCATGAAAGTGCATAAATTCACCTTAAACTTGCCATCGTCTTCTTTTTTGAAATAATTGTCCACCTTCACTAGCTCTCTCATGATTCCTTAAATCTTATTAACTTATACTCACTCGCTCTTTAAATCTTTTCCCATTTTTCCTTTCTTAATTTCTTGGTTTGGAAATATATTTACTTCTTCAATTCTATGCTATGGATCCTCTCTTTGGTTGAGAAAAATTGTTGGAAGAAAATATTAAGAAAAGTATAAAGCCAGCTAACTGACCAAACTAGCAGCTAGACTGAAGCTATAAAGCTTGTAGCATTTCTTTTCCTGTGCTCACATCTCTTTCAAATTCTTCTTGTACTGTCTTCTTATCTTATGCAGAATGCGCGATCCTAGTTCACTCAAGCAACAATTTCTCAAGAAATGGATATTGGGTCTCCAAGTATGTGGTTCTGGGAAGCAGAACATGAGCATATTGGAGAGAAAGAAGGCAATAGAGCTATCAGCAGACATTGCCTTAGCTTCTACTAGAGATGGAAGGACTTGTTGGAGTCGTGCACTCATTGCCAATGCTTCAAAACATGATGATAATAAAGTCCTTGTTCAGCACCTATTAGCTCCTGAGAGTGAGAGGCTAAAGAACGCGTCAATTGGATTGGCCATGGACAACAAGAGGGTTAGATGCAAGAAAATCTTGAAGAGGAGTTGCTGCATTAAAAGAGTAAGAAAAAGTGAACCGCAAGTTGTTCTTGCTAAATCTATTGCTAAAAGGATGGTAAATAGAAGAACACAAGTATTGAAGAGTCTTGTACCTGGAGGGGAATTTATGGATGATATCTCTCTGATTCAAGAAACCCTAGACTACATAGAATCACTTCGAGCTCAGGTTGATGTCATGAGAACTCTTGCTAAGGCTACTGAGCTAGTCAGTGGTAAATAGGAACATCGATGGAAAAGTAGCTACTTTCTATAAATTCTAGATCTTCTATTTCTTATTTGTTCTTCTTCTTCTTCTTTTTTTCCTTTCAAGACTTGATATAATAATAAAAAAAATCAGGACGTGCTAATAGGTAGCAAGGCATGTACAGATGAACCATATTTATTAAATCAATCAAAACTTTTGTTTCCCTCGCCTCTACTAGCTAGTCTTAGTTTTAATTTACATTAAAATGATGAGCAAGATTCCGGAAATGTTTGCACAAATTTCTAAAACTTAATTATTGGTAGCCAGCAATATTGCACTGAGCATTTTCTATTTCCCTTTGTACTGATGATGTTTCTTCTTTTCATTTTGTTGTCCAAGATATATGGGATGTGCTCAATATGCAAACAAATTAAGGCTTACAAATTATGTTCAAGAACATGACTACATGGGGAAATTCATTAACAACCCATATTTCATCCACAAAAAGAAAAGAAGGGAAAGAATAAAATAATCCAAAGAAGGAACTTCCACTATACGAGTACTTGAATTGTTGCTTGAAATTCTACTTTGATTGTCTTTTGATAGTGCTCTTGTGTTTGTCCTTCAGTAAAGGGAACTAGCTTGGTACATACTCTCTGTTGTCACTCAAACTGATATCTTACCGTATGAAGTATATATTGCTTAGACAGCTAGCTGTTTGGTTCTTCTTTGCTTATTTTGGTTAAGGACGTGCGATGATCTTGCATTATTGAAGCATGTAGGAGGGAAAGTTGGTGTTGACACAAGATAACAAAGAAAGGCCAAATTACTATACGCGTGCAACACCCTGCATATACTATATTTCTTTGATGGTGACAGCAGCAAAGATTTTAAGATGTAAGAATTCATAAATTGTAGTCCATGATGACGCAGATATATGTTATATATATATACACGCACACACAACCGTATCCATGAATACACACACACACACACACACACATGAATATAAATATATATATGTGTGTGTGTGTGTGTGTGTGTGTGTGGCCTCTAAAATATTTCAACTGGTTGTTACATGCAAAGCCTAATCCTTGCTTATTAACATTTATGGAACCACTGGATTATTGATCTCATGACCTGGTCAACTATCATAAAAGTGATCAGTCTCCATTGGTGATCAACATGAACCTTGAAAGATGTATTATAGTTTAGCATTTTCCAAAGTTTTATAACTGGCAAACCTTAATATAAAAGATGGTAGATATTAAATGAAGATACAAAGAACAACAATCAGCCTTTCTCGTTCAGATTTCTATGTTTATTTATTTTTTATGAATATTGTTCTAGTAATTCTATTAAAATTAAAGATGGTACAATGTCCAAAACGAGAGAATTGGCCAAAGGAAACAAAGATAAAAGAGCGAAGTAAGAGAGGCTTCAAAATATCATGAAGCTAAAGCAAAGATGGGGACTGAAACGGGTTGCAGTTTCCTTTGATTTGTTGTTAACATCAGAGTAAGAAGATGGTAATCCATACCAGTTTCCATTGTTATTACCATTTATGATCAATATTAAAGAACATCATTGTAAGAAGCACCGGTTTAGTGGGATTTCTATATATAGTCTGGCCATGTATTTATATTTCCCCAACTGTAATATCCTGATTGTTTTAATAGTGAACTATCAAGGATAAATTAATTTCATGATTATAACTCTTAAGAAGATTGAAGATAGGGTTGTGATCACAACTACTAATAAAATAGTTGTACTACAATTAGGAGGCTATCCAAATTTTGCCCAGATGAAGATGGCTAACAATACAAGAAGAGAGCAGTAAGTCCTCTCTGCCTTCTCTAGATGTAACGAAGAGTTGGTTGGCCAATTAATTATGTCCCATCTAATTAAATTTGACCATTTACCGTCTAATGTTGCTGGCCAGCTATATATAATCAATTCATCTCTACATATAATGACAGACACATGCATGATTTTTGGAAGTCATGATGGTCTTAAAATATGCAAAAGTGTGCGTGTACCATCATGGACAGTGAGTTGATTGTCTTTACTAAGAAGTGAGACCAGCAACCCTAAAGTAAATAATAATGCTACTGGCATTTTCCATTTGAGAAATAAGTTTATGCACAAAGGAAAGCGACCTACAGCTAGATTTCTGATTTGATGCCCCTGCACAAATTATTATGAGCCTTTAAAATCTGGACTAAGCGGGAAAGTATCTATGTTTAGCCATTTCCTTCGTTGTATTGATCATAGAATCCGTAGGGTTGGGGCTAGTTGTTATCTGTTGTGTCAAGGAAGAAATACATGATATTATAGTATATCACTTAGGTTTTACGTAGGGTGAGACAAAGGCAACGAGCCAAAGACCAGGCTCGAGATGGTTTGTCTGTAGCACGCTGCCTCCGCCACCAGACTCCATTGATAGTAAGAACACTTTCAGGTTCTTGAAAGGCCTGTTGAGGACAAATCGGGCCCCCCTTCAGGGCCTTTTGGTATTTGTCCAAATTGTGTCTATATAACCTTTCTTATCTGATAGTTATGATTTTTGTGGTCAGCAAGTTCAGTCCAAATTTGGGTTTGAGCATGAGTTCGAGTTTGATTACAATAACATTAAGCCTGCTCTCAACTTCACTAGGCACAGACAGAGCAACTTTGGGCCAACCACATCGACCTAGTAAGGATTTGGGTCACACTTCAAAGAAAGGACCTCATCATATAAAGCCAGGCTCACAGTGATAACTTATCTGCCCGAAGAGCAGAGACTGGAGATTTTTTTTTTCCTGGATTTCCACGAGTATATTTTACTGTGCCGTTTATGGAAAACAAATTTTTATAGTACTTTCATATTGAACAATAAAGGATATTTTTATATATTGTTGCAGGGACATCTTGAAAAACTAAGAGTAAAAATAAAAAATTAAAACCTAACTAGTCTTTCGAGTTTTAGATAAGAAGTTATTTATGCTACAGTAAAGATAAATATCATCCTAAAACATTCTACATAAAATAAGTTTCATTGTACTTGTTTTTAAATTAAAAATACGTGAAAGCCATTGCTAAAATTGGCTTAAATTGGTATGTGTATAATTGGTTAAAAGAAAAATTATCACTAAATTTAAGATAATAATTTAGATATCTACTTGATAATAAAGCTCAATCCTCATTTAAAATGATAGGTGTTGGACCTGGCGATGACGAATGACAAATCAAACTTTGAACTAATTTTTTAGGTCATGTCTAAAATAAATCTAAAAACCATTATTCATACTCAATAGATTTTTTTAGGGTAATGTTAACTCGGACTAAATTTACTAGTAATAATGAGACAATATCCTAATCATATAAAAAATTATTTTAAAAAAACACTAATTGACATTAATAAAAAGGAAACATATTTACAAACAAATATAAATTCATTGGTATAATTTTTTTAAAAAAATAAATATTCCCACCTTAAGAGCGACTCTACCAGTAAGATAATAGTTTATTGTATGAAAAAGAAGTAAATCAAAAGAGAACCTTTCAAATCATGGATTGAATTCATATTTTTGAAAAACAAATAATAAATATGTATAACTATAAAAAGGCTAGCGGTTGTGCAGGAGAGAGGGGAAGAAGATGGAAGAAAAAAAAGGGGTTAGGATTTCTTTTTTTTTCTTTTATGTTTTTTTTTCTAGTCTTTTTTTTTCTTTGCTTTATTACTCTCTATTTTTCTCTGCTTGTGATTTTACTTTGCGAATTTTACTTTCTAATTCTACTTCCATGAAATTTTTTTGCACTCTTTATTCCTTTATTTATAGGCTCTTTATCAAAAAAAAAAAAAATAATTAAAATGCTTATCTTTTCTCCTCTACTTTATCTCTTAACCTCCTAATTTTCTATTTTATTTTAAATACATAGTTTTTTTTAGATGGACTTAAACTCCTGTATTTTTATTTTGGTCCTGATTTCTTAATCTGATTGTCATTTCACTCTTTAATATTTTCTTCTTCTTCTTTTTGAATATGGGGTAAAAAATCAATTACGATAGCTTTCCTCTCTTTACAATACTTATGGTACAAAATAAAAAATATATATTTTTCTTTGACTTTGTATTGTAAGTTTGTAAAGAAAAGAAAAGAGTTTCTTTGAAAAGAAAGATGTCATTAGATTAATAGGCTTTCCTTGAATAAAAATACTATTTGGAAAAAAATAATTATCATCATCCAGTTGGACTTCTCTTTGAAATTAAAATCATCTAAAAGGAAATTGTTATCAAATTGATGGGCTTATCTAAAAAAATGCCATTTTGATAGAAAATTATCATCGAACTGATGAGTCTTATTTGAGAAATTGTTATTTGAAATAAACCTATCATTTGAAATGTTGTATTTGACATTGCAGTGATCATGTCCTTTTTTCTTGAGAAGGAGAAAGTTTTTTTGTGTGTTGAGAGGGGAGAAAAGGTCTTATGTTAAAAAAAAAATGTTACATAGTATTATGATCACTAGAAAACCCTATCACCCTAAAGTATCATTGTAACTTGTCTTTTATTTCTAATGATCTATTGTCTTTAATCTATTAGTGATCTATCTATATTAGTGACAATTAATCCACTACAATGAGTTGAACCTTAAGTAGATGTTCAAGTCTAATTATTCTAAGGTCTTGTTTATCTTTGTCACTCCTAAGTTAATTTTTTTTTATATATAATACTTGGTGAATTGACACATCTATAACTAGTAGCTTCTTATCATGACATATGACCAATAGTCTATCAAGTCATTCCAATGAATAACCAATGGTCTTATATTGGGCTCTTTTAACCTAACCTAGATCCTAAAAATGGTTCATAAATAATGCCATGTCTAAGATTCATTTATAATATTTTTTTAATGAAGATTGTATGCTCATTTATTTGGAATGAGATCTAAGTGACATAAAGATGTCCTTTGAACTAAGTTTTGATAATGACCCTTTTAGTGTTCATTTATCTTTTAGGTATGTTATTTAACATTCATTTTTTTTATTTAATTTATCTTGGTTACCCCTCATCACTATGAGTGAACAACCCCAATCCTGTTTGTTTTTAATTTGTTAAACATACATATGAAACTTGTTTTAAAGACTAAATATCTCTTATTCAAAATCATAAAAGAAATACGTGAACAATGTACACATGTAAATTATACATAGATTTATTAAGTATGATGTGTATAATATCGACATAATATGAAAGGATTGACTTCTTCTTCATCAAAATGATTTGAGTCATAACAACTCATTTTTAATGAAACGCAGCATATCTTATTGATATATAACAAAATTTATATGTGAAAAAAATTAGAGAGAGTGAAATGGAAAAGATTTATTTATATATAAAGAATTGGATTTATAGTGAGAAATAGAGGAATTATAAAATTTAAAGAGAAAGAAAAAGATAATAACCAAGAGCAATGAAACAAAGAATGTGTTTATACAGGGAGATAGTGTAGAGAAAGGGTTTTTTTTTTTATTTTCCAGGTTGACTTAAGTCAACTCAACTGATTTGGGACCTGACTATTATTCCAGGTCAACCTTCAGGACAAGTTTTATAATTATTGTTTCTAATGATAAAAATAATTATGTCCTCTTTCTAAAATTGGTTGAAACTGATCATGTATATTTGATTAAGAGAAAAAGGATCATTAAACTTAAGATAGTGATTTGGGACTTGGTCCTCATAATAAAACCAATCCTCACTTTAAAAATATGACAATTGAACCCAGGAGGATGATAAGTGACAATTGGGTTTTGAGCTCGTTTCTTAGGTCATGCCTAACATATACTCAAAGACCACTATTAATACTCAATAGGCCTTTTTAGGGTCATGTTGACCCTACCTAAATTCTCTTGCAATGATGGGATAATATTCTAGACACATAAAAAAAAAAAAACTCTTAAGAAATGCACACAATGACATCAATAATAAAAAAAGATATTTACAAACAAAGATAAATTCATTAGTATTTATTTTTAAGAAAATGAATATTGTCAGCAACTATGCCAGTAGAATAATAGTTTATTAAATGAAAGAAAAGTGAATCAAAAGGAAACTTTTCACCTCACATATCAAATTCATATTTTTGAAAGAAATAATATATATATATATGTAATTTTGGAAAACAAGTTATTTTTTATTCAACTTTCGAAGAGCATGACTCATTAAGTGGTTGTATTACCTTTGGGTTGAACCTAAATCACAAAAAAAATATTAAAAAAAATTGACATCTAATTGATAAGACATGTTCAGTGATCTACCAATAGGTCAATCCTTTGACAAAAAACAACCAATAATATAAATGTTTAAATATATGTATATATATACTCAAAATATTCCTACCATATTTAAAAAAAATCATTGAAGATTCTAGCGTTCTAAATAAAAAAAATCTACATTTAAATGCATTGAACATGAAATTCAAACATTTACCAACACAAATTCTCCACACATATTTAATCACATCTATGCAAAATTAATAAAATCATGCTGAGAAACTATAAATCACCCAACCTAAACAGATAGATACAAATATAGATCAATAAATCAACACATATAAAAATCACACTATTTAACAAAGTATCACCCAAATTATATTAACACATGTGCAAATAAAAAATCAATCCACACTAAATCATCTACACATCAACATTACAATACAAGTAATTCAAATAAATTGGCTTTTAGATATGAAATTGACCTTCTATAACTATTATAAATGAATCAAACAAGGCAGAATATTGTCAACGCATGTTTTTGAAATACTAGGTTATGATAAATATAGAAGGCACATGCTCTTTATGTGCCAAGGATGTACCTGTAAAATCACATAAAAATGATGATCTTTTAGGTGGATATGGAAGCTGGTTGTTCCTTGTTTATTATAGGGATGATTTGGTTGGGTTTTAGCTGTATTGTCGGGTTTGATTGAGGTAATTTTTTAATGAAATTAAGGTTATGATTTTGGGTTAAAAAAAGATCATGATGATGTGTTGGGTGGTGGATATGAAGGCTATTCTATAGGGTGACAGAAAGGGAGCAATGGACGCGTGCAACAAAAAGGTGAGAGGGATTGTCGTGTGGAGGAGATGAAGGTAGTGGAGCGATATGGAGAGAGAGGATAATAATTAGGTTCATGGTGGTCTGAGAAGCTATTGTTAGTTTTGTTCTCTGAAGAGAATGCGATTTTTAGTGGTTTACTCAGTCTGTTACTAGGTTTGGGGTTGTTGGTTTGACCAAAATTCAGCGAGAAAAAGGAAAGGAAAAGGCTTACGGTTGTGGAGGGAGGAAGAGGGGAAGAAAAGGCTTACTTCTTCTTCTTCTTTTTCTTTTATCTTTGTGTCAACCTCTTTTTTTTCTCTTTGCTTTTTTTTTAAAAAAAGAATTTACTCTCTAGCTTCTCATGTAAAAATTTTTCTAGGATCTCTTAAAGTTCTCTCCATTTTTCTGCGTATATGATTTTTCTTTGAGATTTTTTTTGTTTCTCAATTCTCTTCAATTTTGTTTCGGGAATTTTTTTTGCACTATTTATTCCTTATTTATAGTCCCTTTACCATATATATATATATATATATATACATATATATATATATATATATATATATATATATATTCAAATTCTTTTATTTTCTCCTCTATTTTATCTCCTAATCTCCTCTTTTATTTCAAATTCACAATTTATTTTGGAGATAAAATTAAACTTTAGTATTTTTTTATTTCAATCCCTATTCTTCATTTGATTGGTGTTTCGCTCCTCAATTTTTTTTATTTTTTTAATGTGGGGTCAAAAATCGATTATGATATATATAAACTTATACTAAATTCTTTTTTTAATGATCATAAGTATATATCCCCTATATTAGTATGATATATCGAAAAGAATACATTCATCAAACTTATCAACTACTCTTAAATAATACAAAAAAAATAAAATTATGATTGCTATCTTGTATTACTTTGAAGAAAATATTAATGATATTTATGAATTTGATTGGCTCTAGATGATTTAAATAAACAAATTAAATGTATAATTTTTAAACTTAACTTGATTCAATGGCTATATCCAAGAAATTTGATGACCTAGTGTTTAATTTGGATCGATTCTAAAATTAAATAAAATAAAAAGTTGATCTGGTAAAATTTCATTGACCCAATATAACCTAATTCAAACTTACTAAGTTAATTATAAGATATCACCCCTGCTTTATTTTAAGATTATGTTCGACTGATCTAAAAGAAACCTTGAATTGCAAGGTTTGCAAACTAGCCGCATGATAACCTAAGCTTAAGAATTTAGGATAAAACCTAAACGTGGACGAGAAATAATTCTCGAATCCTACTGTTTTCATCAACAGTTACAAAAAAACATATATTAAACACTTTGAAATTATAAGTTCTGAGTGTGCACCTAAACCTCACCATAATTTAATTTACAAAACAAGATTAAACTCGTTAAAACTTCCTCTATATCGATTAAGCCTCTGTAGCGTAGTGATTTATCAGTACAGATTTACATGCCAACGATCCCCAGTTCGACATTAATGTCTTCGAGGATTAAATGCAAGAAGCTGAATAATTCTTTATCCCACTTTGGCCGAAACTTTAATTCAGAATCCGAACATTCATCTTTATGCTCTTAAATATAATCTTTAGTAACCTTCCAAGAAAATCAAGAGCGGAGTACATTGCCCCTAGTCTCACATCGGTGCTTAGCTTTTCTTAATCACACACTCAACATTTAATTAAGAAACACAAGTGATCACGAGCACTCAAATTATTCGCTTGTCACATGAGTCTAATGAGCACACTTTCAATAAATAAATAAATAAACCTCTGCAAAGTCCAGTAATCCATCATCAAAGCAGAATATTGGTGACCCCATAGCCATTTTGAGAGATAATCGAACCCATAAAAAGCTACTCAACTAATTTTCAGAAAACCCTTTTTAATACAGAAAGCTAAACCCTAAACCTCGTCGTTTAACAACTTGTTAATCATCCAACCAATATTATAATCAGAGAATGTCTAGCTTCACTATTGATACATGTCTTTGTAGCTTTATTGTGGTTAACATCAATCATACTTGTCTACATCCTTTTTAGCAATGTTGGCCCTAGACTGCATGCTTGGTTATAATAATGCCTCACAATTCTTGCATCTTACTCTCTTAACTTTCATGGCTATAGTACCGGAAAATGTTTGTTTTTGTATTAGAAACCGTGTTTTATAAAAAGAATTAAAAATTACTTGAAATTAATTTTTTTAATGTTTTTTTATTATTTTGATATGTTAATGTTAAAAATAAATTTTAAAATAAAAAAATATTATTTTCATGCATTTCAAAAAAAAAAAAAAAATTCATTGCTACATAACCAAATACTACCTCAAAAAGACTAACATGGTGCCCTGGACAGCTCGAAGGAGTCACATATCACTTCCTCATCAAGCCTATTCTTCATGCTTAGCTTGAGTTTATGGTTTTCATTTAAAGATACAAAAGGAAATGGACCTCTCGATACCTTTTTTGTATGTATAATTTATTATACAAGCATTAATGCTTCTACAGTGGTAGCATGTGTTCTCTATCATCAAATCTTGAAGGAACCCTCTCCAATCTAAATCTATTATTATCTAGAAACTCTTGCTATACCTAGTAGGTCCCTTGTTCCCAGCTCCATGTTTACATATTCATAAACATCCAGTTACCCTTTCCAACTGTAATATCTCATCTGTCTAAAACCCTTTTTTGATGAACTTTAGGATCTGCATACGAGGACAGCAACAAGCTGTGCCTGCCAGCACTAACCTTTTAAGGCCATTTTTTCCCCATAGATGCATAATTTCCCATTTGAATCTGATCTCTCATATGGGTCAATCACACCAATGGTGATGATTTAAGGAGGACATTTTGCAGCTCTATTCTATCCAATAAATTAAACATGTGTATGGGCCATATGTTTATAAACCCTCATCACAATATTGACATGATAGGGATTTAGGCATAGTCTATTTAGCATTCATGCATGTTAAGACTTGCTTATATCTGAGACTTAGCTGAGCCTTTCCTCAATCTGCTGTTAATTTTATCACCTCCAGGTAAACACAAATACAGTCTATAGCTCCTAATCGCATACATGGATTCAATTATGAAGCCATCTCCCTCTGAGGCACATCCTGAGACAATGGATTTTCTTTCGAGCACTTGGTGCAACTTTGCTGTTCAAGCTCTCCAACCAGACTTGCAAAACCAGCCGATAATTCTCCTAGATAATCCAATCAAGAAACTCGATTGCGAGGTCATGAAACCTCCTTTCTCGGTGAGTCAATTTGTAGCAGTTTCTATGTTTGCAGTGCTTTATGATTTGAATGTTATTGGAGCAAAGGACAGGAATGGAGGTTTATTTGTTTACCTTGCAGAAGATGGACAAGAGTGTCAAAATGGATGATGCCTTCAAGTCTCTGCCACCATGGAAATCCAATGATATGAAGGTAGGCACACTACAGCAATAGTATAGTGGTTATGATCAATGTTTATCATTTAGTAGAATTTATCCAAACCAAATTCATTGCTTTATGTCTTCGGTTTTTTGCTTACAGTCATGGATATGGATGCAACAAGCAATGCATCCTGAACTGAACTACAACAGTTGTTTCCGCAAGAAATGGGTGCATAATCTTGTTCTCATTAACTTAAGCTTTTTTTATAAGCTATAAAAACACATACAAAAGAACTTAATCTAAACAATTCTCAATGCAGTTCCCATGGAAAAATATACTGCCCTTTAAGACCATTTCAATAAAGAAATGGTTGAAAGAGATAAAGCTGAAGCGAAAAGAAGAAGAGAGGCTACAAAAAGCTGAAGTACATGCAGCTATATCAGTAGCAGGAGTAGCTGCTGCCTTAGCTGCAATTGCTGCTGAGAACTCTATGAAAGATGAATCCAGCACTGCCAAGGAGGCTGCCATAGCCTCTGCTGCTGCTTTGGTTGCAGCTAAATGCGCGCAAGTCGCAGAAGCAATGGGGGCAAAGAGAGAGCAGCTTAGCAGTGCCATAGGTTCAGCCATGAGTGGCACAAATGCAAGTGACATAGTAACACTCACAGCTGCTGCAACAACTTGTAAGTTCCTTCAATTATTTTTCTGTAGAAATATGAGGAGTGCTTTTAATTCACTTGATAATAGAAAGAATTATTCTTTTTTGGCAAATAGAGCTATAATTGGGCTCTTGGGTTTAGATTACTAGATTGGCCTCACAATGGGGCCATGGCAACAATAATATGCTAACCCAGAGAGTTTTGTTCACTTACTTCCCTAGTTGTGTGCTTTTGGTTACAATTGTTTATAGCATTGAAAGGAGCTGCTACCCTTAAAGCAAGAACAGGATGCAAGAACAGACTAAATGCACCAGTTCTCCCTTTAGAGGATAACAATGACATTGATTTTGACTTTGAGAAGTGTAGATCAGTACTTGCCAATGGAACAGAGCTCCATGTTGAAACACCTGATGGTATGTTGATGGAGAAGTCACTACTGGAATGTCAGCTAGTTTAAATAGTAAAATCATTTGGCATTTTGCTTGATTATAATTTTTTGTGTAAACAGGAAATTTCAGGGTGAGATCTGTGTCTATCATCCTTAGCAGCAAAGCCAAGGTTTGACTAATATTCTAGTCGTATTTCAGATTCTGCAATGCATTAATCATCAGATGTCATCAAAGTTCACAAGACATCATCATGCATGGACAGTGGAGATTAAATAGTCAATCATCCATAACATTTCTTTAAACTAGAAGTTTATGTAAATTTTTCTCTGGTGTAATCTTAACCATTGATCCTTGAATTAATTGTACAGGTTATTCTTAAGTTGAGGAAGCTCAATATCCTGAAAGGCAAGAAGGAAAGTAGGTTATACTATTCCTGCTCTCCATTTTTCCTTTTAATTACTTTATCTTAAATAGTACATGTAGCACTAAGTTTTCTTCTAAATACAGAACAGAGAATTAACCATTATGAGTACCATAAATATGCTTCAGGTATTGTACTGGACTTGCATGCTGAGTTGTACAAAGATTCAGAAGCTGATCGAGAGACTGGTCATACATGTTATCTTATCGTGTTAACAACCAATATGGGGATAATCAAGCTAGATATGGGGGATGATTATCATCGTTACAAGACATGGGCCACAACCATTAATCACATGCTCATGCTCTCTTCTTCTTATGCAAACTATGGGCTTCAATTCTATGAACACTGAAGCTGCTAATCTACTCTGTTGTGCCAGGTCGATTTGCATATTTTGTACTTTTATTATGTAATTATTATCAATTACATATATTTTTTGTTTAATACATATAAATAAAAACTGTTTCAGGGATATCATAATCTAAGGTATTGTATGTCCAAAACATTGTTATTCAAATGGTGTAAGCGATTAATCAGAGAAGAACATAGCTGTCTTATGGTCTATCTTAGGTAATAATTTTGCAACCAGAACTTAATACCAAAATAATAATCAAGTCATGGTGGATCAAAACAAGATACATGAGAAACATCATAAACGCTGTAGATAAATCATGCGTAAAAAGCACACCAGATATGATTGAAAATTATGAAGTGATTGCAGGTCATGATTTAGAGGGGGGTAATGGTAGAGATAATGTCTTTGTATGTCTTAAAGCTTCTCATATTGATTAAAGCAATATGTCCCTCATAGGGCTGAAAGGCATGGGCATGATGGACCTAAGATCATTTAGCTACTGAAAAGCAAGGGCAAAGACTAGCTTTCGAAAACAGTGAGAAAAGTTTTGGAGTGGAGGAGATGGGGGCGATGGGGCTTTGAAGAGGGAAGAACAGATTTATACTTGGGTCAGAGATAGAAACTAACAAGCCTAAAAGAAAAATAAGAATGGCTAGCTGGAATGGGAAGATGGGTTTCTAATTGATCTCTTGACATGCCTCGATTCTTTGAGTGAATCAACTAAATTTTACAAACGCAGCAGAGCATAACATGGGTGATCTTGCTTTCTTGAACTTACACAAGCATAACCAACAAAACATAACTTGATTCACCATAGTAACAAAGAAGTTGGAACAAGTGCTATTGCAGTTTATTATGATGTCCACAAACTTTAAGAACAAGTGTCTGACAGAAATTACACTGGCAAGTGGCATCTAAAAGCTGAATTTGTGAAAGATACGACATGACTAGGCAGACTCGTAACTTGATGTTACACATGGAATTGGCACTTACATTTTATACACTTGCTGAGATGCCAACGCCACGAAGCAACTCAATCTAATTAATCTCATAAACCTGCAGGAGACACTTTAGAATATGGACTTGCAATTTTAGTTTCATAGTATGATCAATAGACTTCTGAAACAAAGTTTCAACATCAGCCTCTTCACAACCACGAATCATTTTCTGCAAAGTAGAAATATTTCTTTTCATAGAAAATTTAACCAACTTCACCTTCTTTTTGGCTATCAAATCGCCCCTTTTCACCTTCATGTCTCTTTTATTCATGGAGAACTAGCAAGCACGTCTAGTCATGAAAGAAATCCTAAAGGTCAAGATATTTGTGAGACTTTAAGACATAAGGGATATAGCAGGTTTATATAGATGAGCTTCACTCACTTGGGACAATAGTGTAAAGGAATATGGGGGAGATATGGAGCAAAGCTTGTCGAGGTCCGTTACATTTTGTCATGTTGTGATTTCTATTTACACATTTTAAACAAACTCTAAGCTTTTGTTCCTAAAAATCACAAATAGAAAATGCTAGTAAACTTCACGGAGCGTATTTGATTTTGCTTGCCTCTGGACACTATTTTAGGCAGTTAATGCAGTAGACAAGAAAGCGTGGCAAACAATCACAATTCACATGAATTAAAATTCTCACATTGAAGTTGACTTATGAACACAATTTTATTTCAGTAGAAAGGTTTTGATATTCCCCACTGATGCTGTGAGTGTTCTCATACGAGTCATACAAGTCCTGGTTCATGTTAAATTATCAAAATACAACTTGCCTCGACCATCTATGAGGCTGCTTAAACCACTTCAATTTAAGTATCTAATATACTCAAAATCCCTTTTAAGTAATAATGCTCAGCTATGGTTACTGTTATTCCATCTGCTTACTGGTTGAGTGGAACTGTGGAAGGAATATTTGGAGAGACCAGAAGGCAAGGGCCTTCAAGGAATATCTCATGTAAAGGACCTTTCGAGGAACATGGAGTTGAGAGGACGACTTCGTACTTTATTTGGTATGGATGCTTCTGTAATTCTAGCTTACCTCTCATTCTCATTTCTCGTTCTGAAATTCTATTTCATTTCCGTTTCTCCATGTAAACAATGAAGTAGTAATACAGAGCACATTATCAGTATAAACCGACCAAACCAACCGACAAATAAATCTTTGTTCTACTGTAAATTGTCTACATCCCACTCCAGCCAGAGAGTCTCAGTGATGCTGGCTGGTTTATTTCTTGCTACAATAATAGGTGTACAGTAAATTTAACAAATCCAACTTTTCTTAAGAAAATTGGCACCTATATAAAATAAACTGACCCATAACTATAGAGCCTATGCTTGCAATTACATTCATGAACCTCCTGTTCCAAGATGTGGTACTTGCACAGCTTTTTTTTTTCCTCTCTTTAGGAGCCTAATCTAGCTGCAAATGGGCTCATTCAACTCCACCCACCAACAAGACTTGACATAGGTTTTCAGGGTTGCCATGAGATGATCATTATGGGCAAAATGCAACTCAAACTTTCATGGAAAAATAGTGGAGATTCAAAGAATGTGAGCTATACTGAGTCAAGTAGGCCAACTTGCATAGGAGATACTATTGGCATTTTTTTGGAGTTCACTGTTTCAAGATTGACAGATGAAATAACGGCATTTATCTTAAAATCTATAGAGCTGTGCTAGCTCCTAATTGATTAGACACATCACAGAATCCACATTCACAGTGCTTTCAATAATGCCATATAAAAATCAATTCCCATTCCCGTCAACGAATATTTAACGTTTTACCTAAAAGAAAGGACCGTGATATTTTTTTCCTGATTTCACTTCGGATTATGCAATGAAGTCACCACAAATGTGACTTCAAGTCATTATAGAATTAACAAACTTCCAATTGAGGTAGCAGAGATCAAGACTAGTTGAAATCAGAAGGTCTTTGCTGAAAGGAAACAATTATTACAAATCCTCTTTTCTTAACCACAGGAGCTTGCAAGAAATTGGCATATGAATAACAGTTACTTAAAATGCAAAAATGCAAGAAATTGGCATATGAATAACAGTTACTTAAAATGCAAAAATGATGTTTTTACCTGTGCTGTCTTCCCACATAATTCGACTGTTGATTTAGCACTTCTCAATTGGTAACTTCTAAGAGGTGCCAATCAAGGATCATGATGATGCGTTTGGATAATGTTTTTTCAAACATCATGGCACTGTGGTATGACAACGACAATCACTACATAAATTTTAAAATAACATATCAATGTACACCATACCAACAACAAAAATTCCCTTCAAGTGAGGAAGTATGTTCCATAGATCAAAAGTGACAGAAGTATTTCTACAACAAATTAATCTTGGGAAAGAAAAGGGACAAAATTATCAGAAACCCGTGAATTGGATATGACTGACTGCACAAAAATAGAACAATTACCACTAGTTAGCCAAAGCATATACAACCACTGATGCTTGAAGATCACGGTCCACCTTGAAGTGGGCATGGAAAAACCTTCTTATCTGCCATTATATTTTTAACTTAGCTACAAAGAAGATATGGTAACACTGAAAGCAAAACTATATATTGACATAGGTTCCGCATGTACCTCTGTGAAAGAATGTGAAATCAGAAAATCTCTTAACAGCTTCTCCTCAGAATCAAATAATACAACATGACTAGGCAAAGACCCGTTTGTCATCAGTGTTACAAAACTAACAGGATCCATCATGAAGTGGTCTGACTCATCTGGGATTCCTTTCTCTTCACTGTTGAATGAGATATCAGACCATAATTAAGAACTATTAACAATAGCATTTCAAGAAATATACTCTTAATCAAATTGCTAAACTCCAAACCTTGGAGAACAATCCAGAATACGCATTGGCAGATCATAATGCAGTGTGGAGTAGTAAGGAGTGGCATGGCAGGGCATTAGAAACAGGATACCCTTTACTTTCTCATTTTGCGCTTCTTTGGATAGATAAATCATGACATCCTCAGTTCCTCTCTGTCTAGCATAATCACAAGTAAGATCAACAGGAATACAAGGGGGGAAAAAGGTACTAATAAGAACCTTTTTCTTTGAGAGCTCCCTACCATTCATTCTTTTTTCTTTCTCAGGGTTGATAGATAGCATTTTCCCATTTTATTTCTCAACTAAATTAGAGAAGATAAAATAACCAAAAAGCAAAAACAGGAAAAACATCAAAGCAATAAGCCACATTAAAAGCTCAGCTGTTGAAGCGGACAAGGCTTCTGATCAGCTTTGTATTTGGTAAAGTTGAGGAGGTATCTCACATACCTGATGAACCAAGCTCATGTACAAGGCCATCGGAATGTTAGTGGCAAGCAAGAAAAAGATGGCAAATCCCACTTTTGAGGGCCTTTTCATGTGACTGTTAGGAGAACCTTTTCTTCTACTATCAGAATCAGATTTTGCCATAACAGATAATGAATATCCAGAGAACATCAAAGCTATCGGGAGCATAGGCAACACAAACCTGTAACTCAGTTTATTAGATGATAAGCTAATTTAGAAACATGAGCCAATCGGTTTCCATACAAAACAAGGACGCAAAGAAAAAAAGGAAAAAATGCCAAATGGAGAGTACCTGAATTCTTTATGCCCCTGAATACTGTAAACAATTAAAACCCATGCAATGAGTCCAGAGAGCTTCCAGCATTTAGACTTTATGCTGCCAGCAATTGAAAATGGTAAGAATGTGAAGAGCATGACTGTAAATCCTTGAGAGAAGTACCAGTGCCATTTGTGAGTTCCGTAATAATCTCCGCCAGATGAAAGAAAATTGAACTTGAGAAAATTAAGGGGTACAATGACCCATGAGCCATACATCAAACGATCCAATAAACATGAAAGCCCAAGCACCAAAGCCCTGATGATAGACAAAATTGTAAGTAAACAACAGTATAACCATACAGAATAGAAATTAGAGCAAAAAATTTGGGAAGATGAATCCGTGCAATTTACACTGTATTCTAAAGCACTAACTGCAATTCAATGCATTGTTTTCCCCTTCCTTGCTATTGTTATGAAGTAGGTTTAATCCAGCTACATTTAGTATGGCATTAGAAGGGATTATTAACCCCCTCAAAAGTTCCAAACAAAGAGCTCACCAAATGCAAGAAAACTAACAAAGAAGTAACTAACTAAACAGAACCAAACATTAAGTTCTGAAACTGAAATGCAGCATTTTCAAACAAACCATGTCTTGAGTTGTGAAATGTCAGGGCATTTGATACGATTCAATTGAACAAGAAAAATATTTTAAAGTGTATTTTTATGATGTTCATTCAACTCCATTGTTAAGAATATCTTAAAGGAAGCATGGCATGTTTCCTCAATGCTAGAAGAGAAGGTAATATTTTTGCTAGAGATAGCTGGCTATTGACCAACCATAAAAATGACAATTACAGGTAGCTTCTCAAGATCAAATATTCATTAAATCCATGAGTTTTATTTGCTAACAGCTAATGGTAGCAGAAGTACAGGCAATTGCATCAGTAGTGGTAACACTAATGGCAATTGAACAAAATGTCTTAAACCTATGTCTTAATGGTAGCAACCAGGACTCTAAGTGTTGCACCCCAGTAAGGCATGTTGAGTGGCCTCCTTTTGACATTGAACAACTATCCACTGGCAGATGTGAGTGGCTATGTAATCTCCAAGATTCGCAAGCAATTGGAGCAAAGCTCCATACTGTCTCTTAAGGAGCCTGGATATGTGAATTAATAAATGCATGCAAAAAGGCTAGAATGTGTAATGCTCAACACCTATTGTATGCATCAGATTGCATTGTCAAGGGTCAGGCAGATTATCAGAAAAGTCCTCAGTGATTTAGATGATAAATTCAAGAAATAGAAACTGGAGGCATTGGCAATTTTCACAGCCTATGAGAAGAGACTCGTAAACCAATTAGATGGATTTGCAGACATAAAGTGCACCAGTAATTACAATCTAAGTCTTTGTAGAGAAATTACTTTCATGTTCATGCATTACAAGCAAAACTGAGATGAACCAGCCATTAAAAAATAAAATCCCTCTCCCTTATTCCAGCACAGAAATCAAGTTTCAACAACTAGGTTTCTGACCCTATTTCTATGTTAAATGTTGCAATCATCAAATCATAACTTCCTCATATTACTTGTATTTAATTTCAAAACATTTGGTTCATGACTAGTCATGCCACAAAATCAAATTAATAAAATTACAAAGTAGGGAAAAAATAATTGTTAAAGACATAAGAAAATTATATGTAGCGTGTTAATGAATTCTAGACAAGAGGAAATGAGGAAAGAAACACGACCTACCCAATGGGGACCGCCTCCAGAACAAGGAATTTTAATCTATCAAGTGTTACAGCCAGCTCAAGAAGGCCAACATAGACCCATGTAATAGCACTTGTTGGCCGGATTGCACAAGCTAATGCTGCTATAGCCAAACCCCACTTCCTTAAAACCAGGGGAACTTTGCTGGGAGAAGCTCTCATACAGGGCCAGTAGTATAATCCAACCAGCGTAAGAACTGTTTCCAAACTATTTGACAATGTACGGTTGAAGCAGAAAAACATGAACCAGTTTGCCAATTGAGAAAAAAGCTGTAATGGTTAAGTCCATCATCTTTCACAAGCACGATCGTTACCCACAATAATAAGAGACCAGCAGTTTCAAGTTTAAAATGAAAACAAAACATTTCATTTATTATTCAAAGTTTAATCTGAAAGAAAAAGAAAAAGGATACTGCCCATTTTGCCACAAAATTGCCAAAGATAGCATTTGAAAGTTTGTAGAAATATAAATCACCAACTGCAGAAAACAGGGCTTGCAGCAACCTTGGTGCGTGTGCCTACAAAGCATCAGACATGAGAGATACATTGACAACTGCTGAATACCGATTCAAAATGCAACAGACAAGCACCATTATTACAAGCACCTATTGTTTGTTTAAAAATGAATATGAAAAGAAGAAAAGTTACCCATTTTTACGCAACTCTTCATATCAAGAGAGCATGCATTTATTTGGTAAAAGTTAGATTCAATTTATTAATTAACTCAATAGCATTACAGTCTCAGACTTCAAGCATGCAATTAGAGATAGTTAAAGTTAATCAGGAACAGTAAGAAATTGTTAAACATTACTGATTATTTGAAACAAATTTCTGCATTATAATTCCTCCAGCAACTCTGTCCTAACAATCATGGGTTTAATGCACAACCACGTATAAATCCTATAAAAATGTTGGTGGTCACCATGTCAACTCTTCAACCGTTGTTATGATGCACCATAAATAGCTTCAGGAAAAAAATCACACTGGTTTCACCATCTCCTTCAAATAATAATAATAATAATCTTCTATTTCATGACAAGCTTCAAGCATTCAAATAGAATTTTCCTACAGTCCTCAAGTTCACCAAGGTCAAAAAAAGTGTACAACAGCATTCCAGACCCTTCTCCACCTCACAAACTTGCCAGGAAAAAATTCTTTTAGAGCTTTATACTAATCACACCCTAATTCCTTTAGTTTTCAACATCTTTTAAAAAACAAAACATTTCTAATTTAAATCCATGACCACTTCTTGATGGTGGTGGTCATCAAAATATTGAATGGCCTTCATCTTACTTCCTATTGAGTCTAGTTTAACCCTCAAACCTGTTACAATATGCATTACAGAAAATGGTAGTTCAAACCACTCGATGCCTAAAGTCTCACAAACGAATTTGAAATAACCGTGATTATCCCTTGAAGATTGCTTCACAAAAATGTATCTTATTCAAACTTAACAAAGAAAACAGTACCGAAATAATAAAAATCATATTAATCATGAAAACAAACCGAAAGCTATATTTACCATGAACCATGGAGTATCAAGACCAAACAGTGCAAGAACTTTGTACAGCACAGCAAATACCAACGGATGGAAATAGCTACGAATCCCCTTCCTCCATTCCCATGTCAGATGACCATACCTGCCATTTTAAAAACATTTTAGTTATCAGAACTTCCTTTATACCACTTTCACTACTTCCAAACCAAAATCAAAACTTTCTCTAAACTTTGTTTCCATATGAAACAAAACGAATAAAGTTTATAACTTCAAACTCAAAAACTTACTTCAGCTATAAAGAGCAAAAGGGTACTTTCAAAATTCAACTTGAATGCCGAAAAACCAAAAGAGCGCTTCCAAAATAGCATAAAGTTTAAAGCTTTACCTAATTGCACTAATATTTGGCCAAAAGAAAAGGGCAGTTCCCAAATTGAATAGAGAATGAGAGTATTTACCCAAATACAATTCGATGGGCAACTTCAAGGGCTTGCCAGTGCTCATCTGGATTGAAATAAGTTTGAATCAACAGCGAATTGGCAATTCGGAATGCCAAACAGAGTGTAAAGATATTCTTTTCAGACGAAAAGAAATTGGACTTCTGGGATTTGTATCCTTTTTGTTTGGAGATATCAGGGTTTTTGGTTATTAAGGGTTTAGTGGGTTGTGATTTAGATGATGCATTTCGTCTCTGATTCATTCTTCACGAAATTAGCAGTGAGAGAACTGAAAATCAGATCATAATTCGCGTCGACTTACGATGTTACATGCCATGTCGAAAAGGCCAGTTAGGTGTCTAATCATTAAACTAACTACAAAGCAGTCCTTACGCTATTATTTATATTATCATACCAGCAGACTTCCAACTTGCAAAAGAAGTATCCATGTGCTTTCATTCAAGAGAACAGTAACATACCCCTCCTGCAAGATTATTAATTTTATTTTGTTTTGTCTATCGAAATATTTCATAATAATTTAAAAAATAAAATAATTTTCATTTTATTTTAAATTTCAGTTTATTTTAGATTTTTCGGTTAAATTTCAGCTAGAATATTTCAATTTCATTTCACATGTTCTATTCCGGTCTTAAAAAGTTATTGAATCAAATTGAACCTGGTTCAATTTAATTAATTAAATTACTTAATTATAAAAACTCTTTTTCATCATTATTTTCAATAACAATAATATTAATAATAATATTGAAAATTATTATTACTATTTTCATTAAAAATTATATTAATTTTTTAAAATTAGATTTATCACTAATATATATGATTTATATTCATGTTGTTTTCTTCAAGTTTATATTTTGTAGGATTTTGAGCAAAATAAGGGATGCTTTAGATTTCATTAAACTTGATAACATTGACTTATCTTTACATTTAAAATATTTGTGTTAAAACATTTTACTTTCATAATATTTTGATATTTTGATATTTTGTTTAAGTTGAATTACTTTAAGTTAAAGATCTATTTAATTCTGACTGTTTATAAATATTTTAAATTTTAAAATTATATTTGTTTGACATTGTATCTGTATTGCATAATTTATAATTAATTTATCTTGAATTTGAAATATGTTTGTTATATATATATATATATATATATATATATATATATATATATAAACAGTACAACCCCGAAACGGCACGCCGAAACATTTCGAAACTGAAACATTCCATTCCAATTAAAAAAACAAAACACCTATCGAAATGAAATTGACAATCTTGCCCTCCAGTGATTATATTTAAAACTTGTATAGAATTGTATTATTTTAAATTTATTTTTATTAATAATGATAAAAATGATAAAATTTAAATTCATAAATGTTTAATCATTAAAATTATAATATTATATCAAATTATCATTTCAACCAAATAATTTAAACTTTAAATGAGATTCAAAATAGTTTTATATTACCCTCTAATAATATATTTCCCCATCAACACTTATGCTTATAAAATGAATAAGGACGTTGTGATTATACTCTTATAAAATCTCGAGTTAATGACATTTTTTGTAATTATACTCTTATTTTTTTAATGTAATTTTCTCATACACAAACTGTTCCTATAAATCCTATGAAGTTTTGCGTTCTTGTCTAATTTTATTATACTGGGTGTAATGTATCGAAAATATGTGTCAACATATATATATATATATATATATATATATATATATATATATATATATATATGAAAAAAGTTATATAAAAAATTATATATGGTATTTTAGAAAATCAAAAATATATAAAAAGAATGTGTAAATTTAGCAAATGGAAAAATATATAAAAAAAAGCTAAAATTTAAATACTAAAAAAATTAAATTCAAATTTTTGAAATGAAAGGCGTATACTTTTCCCAGTAATTTTAAAATTAATTTATTCAATATGATCTTAATTAATTTATATAATATCTTATCAATATCAATTTAATTTCTAATTTTAAAAGATGCAGCATTTTCCCCTTGTTTTTCTTCTTTTGCTTGCATTCAAAGATTTTCCTTTTTTTATTTTTGTAAAATGAAACAAGGAAATAAGGAGTCTTACCATTTGGAATACAGTTATTTATTTATTTTATATTTTTACGTAACTTAATAATTTTTCTTAACCAAGTATCGTTGTAGAGTTAACTAGGGATTAATAATGGGTGATAAAATTGTAAGAAATTGTGGCTTAGGACTTGTTTGATATTTATATTAGAATTGGATGGCTGATTTGCACTAATTACTTGAGATGTGAAGTGCACATTAATTCTCACATAAATTATTTATATTGTACGAAAAATCTTATGATACTTAAAGCTGTAATCATCAATATAAAATTAAATGTGATTTTTTTCTTTACTTTGTTATATCAATCTTCTTTCTTATCAAGTAAATACTATAATTACCCTGTGAACACCATAAAATTCTTCATCTGCACCTGGTTTTGCTTGTAGTGAAATGGTACGTGAAAGCAATGATTGAAGAGCATCAAGATCACGAAGAAAGATGGCGAAATGGTTCGGCCTTCAAGATTATCACTGTATCTGGAGTGTGCGTGTGCGTGCGTGTGTTCTCCTGGTTTGCAGGTCTTTCCATAAGAAAATGTTGTCCTTTGTTCTGGTAATTTCTCTTTTCGAGTTGGATTGCATTACATCACACGGTTCGGGTTATTGCCTCTTGTACAATGTGTGGTGGTGTGCATATAAAGCATGCGGCTGCCGCCGCCGCTTATTTTCCTTCAATTATAACCAGTTACGAATGGTGTACTGGCGTAGCAATTGCTATGTCAGCCAATCTGTTGTCATTGCTCCACCAGCACTTCTTTTTTCTAATTTTTACTGCTGAATTGTTAATTAACCAACTCGTAGTGCTAAAAAAAGAAGAAGAAATTTGGTCAAACTTGTTTCCTGTCCAGGGACTATTACAGATATTCTGCTAAAAAATCGTTGAACACCTGACCAGCTGACCTGCATTCCAGGAGCTGAAAGCAATTAGGCTTTAGTTTTCCTTCAATACTTCATTGGAAGACCTGCCGTACAACAATTTTCCTATTCTTGATTTTCCCCTGCTGCCGGTTTTTTTGCTTTTTCATAATTACCATTAGTCACCATCTCTATCTTTCTCTCCCGAGAAAACAAAAATATAACCAGGTGTGGAAGCAAGCGAAGCGCTTGTGGCAATATGGATCCCTTAAAACTGTCAAATGTAATCGTCAATTCAACTGGAGAATTTCATGAATCGGTCAGTTGTTTCACCCTACCTCCAAAGGTAAATTCACCTGGATTGGAAGAGTACTTGGTCAACAGCAAATTTGAACCATTGAGTTATACATTGCCAAATCTGGAGGTGCTCATGGCGGTGGTATTTGGTATCACCCAGGTCTTGAATTTTGCGTTCAGAAGAATAGGACTGCCATCGCTAATCTCACAGATTCTTGTAAGTTTGATCTATTGTTTGAGTTCATATGCGTGTACTGATTCTATTTAATAACACGCTGTAATGCTTTTTGGCTAATACAGGCAGGCCTGATTTTCAATCCAGCAGTGCTTCCTCATAGTGTTTCAAATGTTCTATTTTCAAGGGCAGGTGTAGAAAATCTTGTTACAGTAGCAACAATGGGCTACCAGTTGTTTATGTTTCAAAGTGGAGTAAAAATGGATATGGAGATGTTAAGAAATGTAGAAGGAAAGGTCTTACTTCTTGGTGTTTCTTGTGTATTATTACCACTTCTACTCGGTCTAGCAACCTTAATAGTTATGACCAAGCAAGAGTATTTAATGAATTTCTTTATTGCAACAGTGTATTCGATGTCTTCATTTCCTGTGATAGTTAGCCTTCTCCATGAGCTGAAACTTCTAAACTCACAACTCGGCCGGTTAGGACTGTCAACAGCGCTAGTTAGTGACCTTGTTGGCCTTCTGCTTCTTATTGTTTCATCTTTGCTGAGAGCAGCAGACCACGAGCTCAATGAAACCAGAGATGGTGTAATAGGGATGCTTGTTTTCATCCTTACTGTTGCATTGATTCTTAGACCAGTATTGAATCTTCTAGCAAGAAAGATGTGTGATAGCCTGAAGGAATTGTACGTTTACTTCATCATTTCACTGTTCCTGGGTTCTGTGTTGCTTTCACATATTAATGGATTGGCTGTTTTTTATGGGCCCTTTATTGTTGGTCTAGCTGTGCCATCCGGACCGCCACTGGGATCTTCTGTTTTGGAGAAGTTCGAAGCAATTACAGGTTACATCCTTGCAATTTTTGTCACATCATGTGGCATGAGGGTGGATTTTGCAAACACAAAATTTGACGAGATCAAGTTATCAATCGCTGCAGTTGCTCTTACTGTGATTACCTCGGCCAAATTCTTGGTGTGTTACGTTTCACATTCATTCTTTTGGGAATCGCCAACAAAAAATGGTGCTGCCTTTGCCCTCATAATGTGTGCGAAAGGCGTCGTTGAGTTGGCCTTGTACAGTTTCTTGGATGATGCTCAGGTAACTACTAGTAACCAATCCATGCTTTACATTCATTTATTCCTTAATCTTGCGACAAGGCTTAAACTAATGTTCCATCTTCATTTTACTCTACCGACAAATGCAGGCAATAATGGATGATGCTTTCATTTTCATGGTTGGTACAGTCATCGTCTTTGGCAGCGTTGTACCAATTCTTGTGAGAAGGCTATACAATCCTGAAAAGAGATATGAAGGATGCCTGAAAAGGAATCTCATAGATTTCAGGCAAAATTCAGAGCTGCAAATTATTTCTTGTATCCATGCACCAGGAGATGTGAATGCGGTAATAAATTTTCTTGATGCCTCCTGTGGTGGAGATAGCCCTATTGCGGTTACAGTGCTTCACCACATCAAGCTTGTCGGGCAATCTACTCCACTCTTCATTTCCCACCGAAAGGGGAGGGTAATAGTCTGTGATTATTTACATTCAATGAACGTCATTCGTTTGTTCAACGAATTCGAGCAAAACAGTCGTGGATCGTTATCGGTGAACGCAGTCACAGCAGTCTCTCTGCTGAAATTCATGTATGATGATATTTTCTCACTGGCAGTGGAGAAGCTCGCATCTCTTATAATACTTCCATTTCACATTAGATGGTGGAAACAAGATGGTTCAATTCAATCAGAGGACCACAGCCTAAGGGAATTGAATAACAGGGTCCTTGAAAAGGCACCTTGCTCTGTAGGGATACTAGTTGATAGATGTAGTAACCGGCGGCTAGTCTACAAAGAAGATGCGCCAGCAGTAATCAACGTTGCTATGATCTTCTTGGGAGGTGATGATGATAGAGAAGCCTTAACTTTTGCTATTCGCATGGCACAAGACACCAGGGTTAAATTGTGTGTGGCGCATCTCCTTCCAGCAAACTTGAACGAACTGGAAGCAAAACTAGATAATGTGGCTTTGAAGGGAGTGAAGGAAAAGGATCATATTACGTTTGGAGAAGAAGTGGTAGATGGAGCAGCAACAACTGTTTCACTTATTAGATCCATGGTGCCTGAATACGAGCTTATAATTGTGGGTCGAAGAGACAACTTGGATGGCATTACCCCACAGACAAGTGGTCTAAGACAATGGTGTGAGTATCCGGAGCTGGGGCTAATAGGAGACCTCATCATATCGGAAGACAACAAGGCACACTGTTCCTTATTTGTTGTTCAGCAGGCACGAGAACAAGTAGAAGAACAGCAACAACAAATGCCTTAAATCGCAGCCCTTTCACGTTATTATGGATTGTTTGTTATTTATGCTTCTTATATTGATAGTCTTAGCTGTTCCCGCTGAACCTCCATTGGGGTATGCATTTGTAGAGAAGTTGGAAGATAAATTTATGAATGAATAATAGAAAATTTTGACTTGATATCTAAGCCTTCTGAAAACCTCCATTGAAACATAAGCCTCTCTTACTATTTTTGAGCAACAATTGCAAAAAACAACTATAATCATAATCCTCTACTTTCAAACCATCAACCCCTGTAATCCATATCTAATCCAAAAAATTTATCTTTCATGTCAAAGTTGTCCTCACCGAAACTAATTATGATGTATGGTCCCAAATAATAGATATGTTAATTATAGGAGGAGAGAAGCTCGAATATATTATGGGTAAAACTGATCCATCAAAGAAAACTGAGGCTACCTATACAAAGTGGTATGCAGAGAATCAAAAGATTAAGGGCTGGTTGTTGACCTCCATGTCGCTAGAGATAATGAAACGTTATCTACGATTATGTACAGCAAAGGAAATCTAGAGTGCTCTTATCAAAGAACTCTATGATGGATCGGATGAGACACAACTTTATGCACTAATTAGCATGCCTTCACCATCAATTTTCCAAGAATTAGATTATTACGATGAGCTTGTCAAGATTTTCTAAGAATTAGATTTTCATGATTAAGTTATCATGAAGGATCCTGATGATGTTGTCACCTATAAGAAATGTGTTACATAGTTAAGAGTGCACATCTTTCTTAGTGGTCTGGATGCAGAATTCAAATAGATTAGAGGTGAGGTTCTTCGAAAGGACCCCTCTATAAACCTTGATGACATCTATGCCTATGTGCGTCAAGAAGCTATACACCAAGATACCTTAAATGTTAAACCCGACAATCCTGAGTCTTCCTCTCTAGTGACTCGAAATGTTAAGCCCCATCCTTGACAATCTACTCAAAATACCGATTCTAACCAAACACGATCGTATAAGGGTGTTATGAGACGGGAGCTACCAATCTGAATGTTTGTGCACTCACTATGGTGAGACAAACCATACAAAGACAAAGTGTTATGACTTGATTGGTTATCCAGATTGGTGGGATCCAGAAAAGGAATCGCACAAGTACAATTTGAAGCCAAAACATCAAGCCTCTGTTGTCCTGACCAAACCTTCCAATGATGTTGCAAAAGCTTTTTCTTTGATTGCTACTTCAGGTAGCACTGGTAAGGTTTTCTATACTTCTGTATCAAGTAATAGTGGCGGCGGCTGCGATGGTGGTGATACATGGGATTGTTGATTGCAGGGTTCAAGGATCACTCAGAGCCTTTTTGTTTGGAAGCCCACTAGTTATTGGAGTGAAGCACTCAATTTTGCATCTTACCTCATTAACCATATACCCTTCAGCTCGTTGAATTTCCAAATTCCTTTTGAATTCCTTCTTATGCAGGCAAAAGCTAAAAACAACAATTAAATAAATATCACAAAATATTTTAATGGACATTAAGAATTCCATACGTTAACTTTAAATTCGCAAGTTTATTCTCTAAAATAATAATAATAATAAAAATAAAGGCTGCCTTCTAGGAGGTTTATAAAATCTTAAATAGACCATAAAATCATATCTCAACTATGAAATAAAAATAAAAATCCAAAATTAAAAATAAAAGAAGCAAGAAAATTGAAAGAATAAAGAAATCTAAAAATAAAAAGAAAAATCATAAAAATTATCAAAACTAGAAGGGCTCAACAAGATTTTTTATATCTAAAAATCCAACAATCAGAGTAGCGATTCTATAGCTTTCTCTAAGAAAACAGTTTCTTAAAACTCCTAAAAAAATTTAAACAAGATCCAACAGTCGGATAAAAAATTATAACCCTTTTAAATTATTATTTTAGTTTGACATGACCAGACCTCCTTTTAAATTTTGATCTATCCCATATCCCATCAGTTTATAAATATATTTGTTAAACAATGCACTAAACGTAATATCAAAGTTAAATGTATGGATGAATATTGAAGATAAATGTATGAATGAATGATACAAAATTTTGAGTAATTAAACACGGACTAAACACCATCTTCTTTTTTCATTAATCCTTTAACAAGCCTGCTATTGATTCTCATTTCCATTTCAGCCTAACAAAAAGTTCAGGCTATAAAGGACGGATCATCTGCATTCATGCTTTTCACGTTTATTCTCTCCAGTGGCTTTATATGGTCAACTCACGATTATATGGTTTTGAGGGATTTCAAGGAAAGAGAATACTAGCATATAGAGAGGAGATAGCAAATGATGTATCTGCAACTGCTAAATGAAAATGAGCTAATAATAGTTTGGGAGATGACATCCCTCAAACAGTGTGAGTACTCAGAGCTGGGGGTATTGGGTGACGTTATTTCATCGAACGACACCGAGGGTACATGTTCCTTGCTTGTTGAGCAACAAGATCAAGAAGAACTGCTCTGAACTAATACTACCAGCATAGACATGTCTGCAAACAGGGTTTAAGGTTCACCGAAAACCTTGCACTTATATTTTGAATATATGACTCCGTACCAAATTTGTTGTAACAATTCTGTTCTTCATTGATACAGCTTAATCAAATGCTTAACAATTATTATTAGTGTTTCTTAACAAGTGTCTTTGGTAACTGGTTAGCTAGATGTTTTTATGGCATTCCTCATGCTTTGCAATGAATCAGAAGCGTGCGGGGGTAGCAATGAAGCGGCTTGGCCACTTCTATGACTCCAAAAACTATGGCCAGGCCACCTCCATTATGATCACACATCGATCATTATCTGCTTAGGTATTGTTTCTAAGTATAGTTTTTTTTTCCCCTTCCAGGTTGTTTTTCTACAAATCTAAGATCAATATGTATGATCGACAATCCAGGCTGTTGCAGCAAGACAAATTGCTAGTTTTAGCCTAAACATGAGGCTGCAGACCTGGATTTAAAAATAATCAGAAAAAAACAAGGGTGGCCATGAAAGGTAATTAAGGAGTCAATGGACTCAGAACATAAATATGTAGGGACAATCACACGAGGTATCACAAATTACACTAGAAAATGGTCCCCAACCGCTCTCATGACACTGTTAACATCAGCCATTAATGTTGATCGCCCCAATACTCCAATTATTTAAACAATACGATTTCTTTCTCATTGAATGCAGAAACAGCCTGTCTAATGGAGGAAGCAGTTGTGCATTCCAAATCAAATTTGGATTTTTTTTTACATTACATTAATTGTGCTATACTAGATGACAATTCAATAATCTGTCTAGTATTATTTCAAAATTAAAATAACCCTTGTTGTGTATATTTTTTTTGTGAGTATTACAGTACAGGATGTCTTTCTCTTTTCTTATCCCATCCTTAGCATGAGTAGAATTTTTTGATCAGCCTTCAACAGTCTAACACAGTGTCTTTTTGACGGAAGAACAACCTGCTGCATCCAGGTGATGATTTGAGACTCAAGGAAATGGATTCTATAGCAGAAAGATAGGTATCCAAGTTATTGATGAAAAATTGTGGTTAAGAAAATAATTTTTTTAGCAGAACTTAAATTGATATTATCACTTGAAGCTTCTCTATGCAAAAAACAAATTATCTACCCTCTTGGCACCCTAATTATCCTACACCATTTGATTAATTCAATGGCGCACAACAATCGATACACTCTTTCAGTGCGTAGATTTTGGCACGTTAAGCGCTGTACAATCTTTCCAACATTTCCAATCAAGAATTGTCAATAAATGCTGTAACCAGATGATGCATAAGATAAAACTATTCCCGTAAGCTCAATGACTATGCCCTCCTTTTCTTGTTCTTCTTTTCTTTTCTCTTTTTTTTAGAAGAATACCTGTGCCCCATTAATGCATACTAATGGCATCTGACTATTTTTTAGCTAACACTACCATTGGAAGGAAAGCTACCCTGATACAGAGAAACTGTATGCTTCTGGGTGGTTTTTCCATCAATTTCTGATGCAAATTATTATCCTGGATGTTGAACTAATCAAACAATAACTTTCAAATTAGTCTACATTTTAAGCATGTGAAACCTTGAAAAGGCAAAGATTGTTCACCTTGAAAGGACACAAGGAAGACCATCATAAAAGAATGGTCTTTGCTTCACGACACCTACAATGCTGTAATATGGGGGGAAAAAGAAATGAAAAGCATAATCCAATGTAAAAGCCTCGATTTTGTGTTTCTGGATCAGTTTCATAATTGCTTCTTTCTTTTTCCAGCTACAGATTCCAATTCTGCCTTACACAATGAAGAAAACGAAGAAAATTTTCCCAGAAAACGTATCCAAGAAAAGTTGACAAAAGAATGCTAGACATTAGGTGTAAAGGATGAGTGAACAACCTTGTTTTGTCTTCCCACAAGCCAAAGCAGAGTCCTCCTTGCAAAGGAAGGTGTTTTTGCTTGTAATTCCAAGCTATTACAACTCTGATTCTGCTCATCAAAACCCCATTGACCATCTCCATTTTCCCACCTGCCAAAGCTTATTTCAGAATCAGTCCTCACATCACCATCCCCCTTCTTCATCTTCAAATCATCACCGGCAACAACATTTTTATTCACTGGAAATCGAAAGGAAAAGGCCCTTCTTGAAGAATCCTCTGGTGAATTCTGCTTCACCTTTTTCCCTCTAAGCCATATCTTTGATATAGAAAAGCTCTCTCTCTTGCTTCTACCAATGCCATTACCGCTGCTCGAAACAATACTAGCAGTCCCGTTAACTTCAACACTTTTAAGGCTTTCAAAACCATCAAATTCTCTTCTTGATTCACAATCACATTCAGACATTGCTGGCCTGTGGCCAGGTGTTAAAGGCAAAGTAGGCTTCTTGCTTGACTGCTTCTTCATTGGAGTCCTTATAGGTACTTGCAATGAAGAATTCTCATCCAATACATACTCAAATGACCCCATAGAATAGCACCTTCTTGAATCAACAATATTAGTGCTACTGCCTTCACCATTATCCACATTCCTAAACTTTCCTAGCTTAACAGGAACAACCTTATCCCTTGAATCCACTACTATTGTAGGGGCAGAATCTGGGACAGAATCATCTTTTGTCAAGATTTCACTCGACTTGTGTGAAATATCCAAACGCGATGATCCCAATTCATTGTCTCCATGACAACTCAGATGGGAATTTGTAGTCAAAACTGAAGTGGTTCTGCCAATATTAGCCTCTCTATCATTAACAATCTCTCTTGAGCTCTCACCTCCAGATTCAAGAACAAGAACAATGGGAGAGCAGCTATTGTTTGGAGAGAAATCAGAGAGCAAGCAAGCTCTACAAAGAGGGCAAGTGGAGTGAGACAAGAGCCATGTGTCTATACACTCCATGTGAAAGGCATGACTGCATTTTGGCAACAACCTAAGCTTATCTTCAGGCTCAAATTCACACAAACAAACAGCACAGTCAAAAGGGTTCTTCAATCCTATAATGGCTTTGTAGTGGAACACAGGGAGAGCATCTATAAATGTCTGGTCAACACCAGCATCATGAAGGTGAAAGAGTTGCTGCAACTGACCTTGGAGAGCAGTCACACTCTCTAAGTCATCAGTTTCCCTATTAGGTGGTCTTGAAAGAAATCTAACTAGCAGGTGAAGCAAACCAGAAACAAAGAAAACAATAGCTAGAATTATAATGATAAGCAATATACTAGGACTAACCCTGGTGCTCAAGTTGAAACCATCAGTATCAAGTTTTGGTTGTGGAGGTGGCTGAGAAAGAAAATATGGTTGCTGGGTTGGAGAAATAAAGGTGCTTTCTTTGATTTGAAGGAGAACCCAATTCATATTTTTCTTAACAAAAAGACACAGAGAAACTCAACAAGATTGAAGCTTTAGAGTTGAACCAAGTGATGATACCAATAAGCATCTCATTTGCTACTACAAAATAAATCCCAAGCCCCAATGACGTACCCCCCCACAGGCCCAGAAGTTATTATGTCACATGAGCGTGTGGGATACAAGGTCTTTCGGTTGAGTTTTGAGAAATAGACTAGTATAGTCTTCACCTCAATTTTGTTTTTTCTACAAGTAAGGAAACTGCAGGGCAAATGCAGAGAGTGAAAGAGAGAGACAGGAGAGAAAAATCAAAGTGGCACTTAAAGGCCTGATATAAATGGTGTGGTCAGTGCCAGAAGGTAAGATTTCAAAACAATGGCAATAAATCTTCCACCAGTGTACAACATAATGAGATTAAGATCTAGTTGGCTTTAAATTTTTACTGTCAGTCTAAACGTGAGAAAGATGGAAAGCATTATATTAGAAAAAAAGCTTCGTTTTTAGTAGGTGGTAAGCTTTATTTATCTTTTTCTAATGATCTCAACGGGGATCCTTCTCCTAGTTTGACTTCAGAGGAACTCTTCTAATTCATCAACCCCAACGCCCTTTTTAAGTCCCCAGAAGAAAACAAGTGCTCCTTCTCTGCCATACATTTTGTGTTGATCTGGAAATGTGTGAACCCAAATGGGTCCTTTTTCGTGTCCTTTTTTTTTTAAGTTTGGTTTTTACTCTGATTTCATTCCCCTTCAGGTCTTCTATTCCACTCCTAGCCTATCTGATGTTCAGTACTTCGAGATTTGAGAACCCTCTCTCCTCCTTGGTGCTTAGGACAACAGAGGATATTGAGACTTGGAGAATCACAAAGTTTAGGGTTATAGAGGAGGAAAAGGATTAGAAGAGGAAGCATAGGATACTGTTGTCTTTCAGCAAGTGAAAGAAGAGAGGCAGCTTACGAGGTGTTTCCTGGACCCAATATTTGCCTAGGCAGTGATGCTCATTTTCCCTTTTCATTTTTTTCCTCCACTTTGTCAAGGATTTTGGTACTAACTTTTTGAGTTGTCCCACCTTTGAGAAAGGTCAAAAAAGAGAGAGAGAGAAAGAAACCTTTTTGTATTGTCTAAATGCAAGTCAGCGGTAAAAGCAACCATCCAAATAGAAGTGTCTAAATTGTATTTGGTGGAGATTCATCCTATTTTTAAAAATTATATTATTTTTTATTGTTTTAATATGTTGATGTTAAAAATATTTTTGTAAAAATATAAAAAATATTATTTTAATTTATTTCTGAGAAAAATATATTTTAAAAAATAATTGTTATCATACTCTTAAACACCCCCAATAATCTAAATTTTAGAGCATTTTGAAGTAAATGTCCCATTTTCAGTATTTTTAAGCTTTATTGCCCAAAAAATATATATCAAATTGATAGAGAAAAAAAAGTCATGATAAGGAAAAAAAAATCCATAAGTATTTAAAAAAATAGAAAATTATTGTATCCTTCTTGAAACATAATGCTAATTAAAACCTTAATATCCATGAAATTTTAAAATCTCCTTTATTATTAAAGAAGATTTTAAAGTTACTAAAAATATTTTGGATATAAAAGAAATTTTTAAAATATTTATCTCCGAGCTTTGAATTTCTTAATTATATTTATGATGTCAAAAAAATCTAATAAGAATTACTGTAATCTACCAAAAAAATAAAAATACGCACAAGTGTATTTTGGGATCAGTTCTGTGTTGGCTCCAAATATATATATATATATACATATATATATATATATATATATATATATATATATATATATATATATATATATATATATAAGCCTTCTGGGAAGCGAAAGAAAATTTAGGACCAAATTATCTCATATTTATTTATATTATTAAGTAGAGAAAATAATCTTCTCGAAAAGAAAGCTAAGAATGATCATAAGGAAAGAAAATCTTCACAAGTAAGGTATTACATCTGTCAAATTTTTCCTTAGAAGAATTTTGCTTGTCAGGTGGCAGACCAAAAAAATTTACATGTAAAAACATAATGTTTAGGTTAAGGAAAAAAATATCATTTTAAAAATATTTTTAAAGCCAATCATGTTTTTACTAGTAATTCAAGTTTTTTTAACTCATTAAATTAAATAGATCATACTACAATAATTCTTATATAATTTAATTTGAAGCTAAAGCTATATAAAGAATATGCTTTAAAAGTTTCAGAATTCAATATAAGAAAATTGAAGTAAATCATAAAGTTTAATTTTCAGTAATTATGTTTTTTTTCTGAGATCATTTTTATTTAATAATATGATAACAAAAAATAGATGCTTAAAAAACCGAGTACTAGCTCCATACCAAGATTTTTTTGAAACTACTGTAACCTTATAAAAAGTAAATTGGAGTAAATAAGAAAGCCTAATTTCCAATAATTAAGTTTTTTTAATTATTTTTTATTTAATAATATGATAAAGAAAATAGATATTTAAAAAATCAAGCATCACCCAATGTCGATAAATTTTTCTTAGATCACGATAATCTCATATAAAGTAAATTGAAATGAATTATGAAGTTCAATTTATAATAATTATATTTTTTAAAAAATATTTTTTATTTAACAATATGATAGACTGTTTCTTATTTTGTAAAATGATAGAGAAAAGTAGAATATTGTAAATCTGAGCACCAACCTAATGCCAAGATTTTTTTTCCAAACCGCGATGAACATGTATAAAGGAAACTGAAATCATTAAATAAAAAAAATCTAATTCTTAATAAATTTAATGTTAAAAAAAAACAAAAAAATATACATTTTATTATTTCCATGAATAATAATATAAAAGGGGGGTTATGACTTCCGCTCCTCGACTAGTTCTTGTTAATTAAACTAAAGAAAAGAAACTAAAAGTCTTCAAGTGTGACCATTATGGATTGTAATAGACTCCATTTTTTTTCTCTTTTTTGTATTTAAAAATTTATTTAGTCAATTAATTTTTTTAAAAAAATTGATCCTTTCATTTTGAGTTAGTTTGGGTTTCGGCTTGATAATTATTTCATTTTACTTGACATAGGTTTCGAGAGAGAAAACATTTTTACTAGGTTAATGCTCGATTTGACAAAATAAGATTTGGTAGGACTGAATTTAAAACTAAAACAGATATGCACTCCTTTTTTTGAAAAAATAGGGACTAGATTAAACAAATATAAAAAAGTTGTTAGCACATATAATAATTACACCAACGTGTGAGAGAGGTTGTCACACTTTGAAGATGTGTGAGGTGAAAACTGAGCTTAGAACGTGACTTTCTTTGGTACTGTTGAAATCATCTTAGTGGGGGCCTTATGATAAAGCGACTAGTTATGATGTCAGTTCTCTAGTGTGACTTCAACAACTCATTCTTCTTATCTTTTCTCTTTCCTTTCTCATCTCCTAGGTTTATGTGTTTGACTCTCCAAAATAGCAAAGACAGCTATTATTTTTTATATTAAATTTAATTCTTATTTTTTTAATTGCTGATTTTTTACAACAATTATAATTATTTTTTCGCAAAATTAACGCTTGATAAATCATGAAATGGTGTTTGTAATCATGAATATACAAGAATAAATGTGAGATGGAAGAAATATTAAAAAATAATGAAAATGCAACAAGGGGACATAATTCTTTGTTGATTACAATAGTCACCCATAATGTTTTTTTCTTTTTTTTTCCTTTAAATTATTTTTAGTGAGATTACTTCTTCTTCTTTTTAATTTGATCATTTCAAATTAAGTTGATTTGGGATTGAGTTTGATAATGTGTTTTGGTTGGCTTGATATGAGATTCTCTCAATGTCAATAATACATTCTTATGTTAAGTTGATGCTCTATTTACCAAATTGAATTTCAATTTTATTTATTCAAAACAATTGAAACCTTAGGAACCAAATATGAGACTGAAAGAAATATTTGGCCTTTTTTTCATCCATTATGCATGAACACGCGTCTTATTTTAGTCCTTAAACTTTTTGTCTTTAATATTTTTAGTTTTTGTTTCTTTAGGTTTTCACATTTTGATTCAAAATTTTATTTTGTTTAAGTTTTAGTTTTTAAGTTTGAAAGAGAAAAGAGAAAGAGTAATTGAGAAACGATAAAGGATAGAGAAAGTGGGTTGATTGCCCATATTTTGACAATTTTTATGTTGATGGATTCCATATCACAAGAGAAATTTCATTATAGTGTTTTTAACCCTTCATCTTGGTGGAAAAATGTTGGTCAAGTCTCCAAAATGTTTCTTGAATCAAGTTGGTTTTTCCTTTGTTTTTTGGAGATTAAAATCTGGTTTGAGGTTTTTAACGTGTTTGTTGTTGAGGTTACTAAGGTTTTTCAGGTGAGAAAATGATTGAAAAACAATATATATTTTTTTTTAATATCAAATGGGTCGGAACCCAACTTCTAACCACTTGATGCAGCCAATGATTATACCAAAAGGCAGCACATCGTCTACTACTTCACACAACTCGATGTCTCCTTTATTTTTTTTATAAAAAAAAAACAGGTCAGCGACGTGCTTATAGGCCCGCATACGTACATTTTTTATATATATTTTCTCAACAATTTAGATGTAATTTTTTTAAAATTAAATAATTAAAAATAAATATATTAAATAATTAAATAAAATAAACTTATTAGATGTTTTCCAGTTCATGATTCAAGTCATTCAGGTCATAAATTTTTCTTGCTTCTAAAAGACTCGCTATCAATGCTTTTGTATTTATTTTACGTTAAAATCTATCTTGGTTAGGGACAACTATCTAGTACGTAATCTAGTTGGCTGCATGATCTAGTTGGCTTCAAGTGTGTTTGGTATTGTGGTAACTGTTGTGGTTGTGATTTGAAAAAAATTGTTTTATAAAAAGTACTTTTTGTTGAGGTTGGTTTGAAAAAAATAGGTGTTTGGTTAAAACTGTGGTTGAAATTGAGGTTGAAGAAAAAATAGTTTAATGTGTTTGGTTAAGAATGCTTTTGAAATTGAGGTTATAAAATAATTTTAAAAAATATATATTAATATTGATGGTTTTAAATTTAAATATTGTAGAATTAATTACTCCTATTACATCATGAAATAAAAAATACTTTTTATTATTCCATTAAACTATTTATAATTCCATTACGTACAAAATTCATCCGATAAGAATTACAGTTTTCATAATTTTTTTAGCGTAGATAAAATATTATCAGGTATAAAATTGATATTACAGTGCGAGTGAATTTAATTAATTCACTTTATACTAGTGTTTTTTTTTAAAAAAAAATGTTAAAAAAATTAACACACTGAAAAGAAAAGAAAAAAGAATTTCACGTGAACAGTGCAATTCGCACTGTTCACATGATACACTGTTCAGTGAACAGTGTAGCATGGTTGAATTGAGAGCCGCGCAAGAAAGCAGCATTTTTCTGCTTTCCATCTGCCTGCGTTCAGCACGCAATTTATTGTGGGATCCATGCATAGTAAACAACTTTTTTTTCTTACCAAACATTTGCTTAGTGTGTTTTTGAAGAAACACAACCTCTACCTCGTAGCCAAACGGGCTCTTCATTTCCTTCTTCAAATCTAGTAATTCACATTTTATATACCAAGTCAAGACAAAGACAAGAGCCTAGCTAATTATACTTCAAAATTAAAAGTTGTACCTTCCAAACAAAATAAAAAAGAAGCACAAAATCGTGGATACGCTGAATAGAAATTTGCTAAACTGATTTTACTTATATATTATGTGCGATTTGTACATGATTTATATTTATATTAGTTTGATTCCACACGTTCTGTTATAGGATGTAGCTTTTTTTTTTTCCTCCAGGCCAAAAAAGGATTCAGGCATTATTAATATATTTTATCATCAAGAAAAAATTTAACTATAAACTAAATAGATATATATATATATATATATAGTAAAATAAATCAAGAATTATAAGTACTAACAAATGATAATAAATTTATTGATTTTAATTAAGAATTAAATCGAGAAACTAAGAGAAAGATGTTATTTTTAAAAAAACATAATATTTGTTTTAGTTTGAAATTGAATCTCAGGAGTTTTAATTATTTTGAATCAATAAAATTTTATTTTATTTTGTAAAATCAAGCATTAGTTTAATATCAAAACCTATTATTAATATCGTGAGAGCTCCATATAAAATTAATAAAAATAAAATATTAAACTCAATCTCAAGTTAACAGTGAATGGATTAAATTCAAAAAAAATCCAGTCAAGTAACAAAAAAAAAAAAAGAATATCATCGGTGATTATTGCAACCTGTGGTAAATCTTTATATTGTATTTTTATTATTTTTTATAATTTTGTATTATTTAACGTATTCATGATTCCAAATATCGTTTTATGGTTTACTAATAGTTAATTTTATAAAATTGAATTATAATTATGAAATAAGAAGCAAAAGAACCAACAGATAAAAAAATATGAATAAAAAAAAAGTTTGAAGGATCCAATAAAAAAATGCAAATGAAAAAATAAATTGAGGTGATAAAATTAGAATTTAAATGACCCAATAAAAAAATGCAAATAAAAAAAAATATCCGTCAATAATTTTTGTATGAGAAAGGTAATGTAATAAATAAAAAAAATATTAGTATTTCTAACATATTAAAAAACCGATTAAAATTATATCGGTGATTTTAAAAAGATTTAAAACATGACAGTCCTCTCATATCTGCCGTATCTTCTTCTTTGATTTCAATTAACTCCAACCCCATTTCTTCAAATTCCCAACAGCCCCCTTCAAAACCTGGTCACCTAACCCACTGGCGCCGGCGCCGGCGCAACCTCCTTCCCTTTGTAACTATTTTTAATACCTTTAACAATTATAATTGTAGCATCTCAAAATGTCTAACAATGTTTTTCCTTTACTTTGCCGATGATATTATTGCAAAAAGGAATATATATATATATATATATAAAATCGTAACTCTATTTGTTTTCTTGAGCTGAGTGAATATGAAAGATAATATTAACTTGGTTTTTCACAAAATTCTACCTAGAACGGATTAATCAAACAAAATTCTGAAATGTGTAATTATTGATATTAATTACAATATTGATGATCACAGCCGATTATATTTGATATATGTTATTTTTTTAATCTATGCACATTAAGTTTTCATGTTCTTCCCCTTCATGTGTGCTTTTCATGGCTGTCCGCAAAGCCCACGAAAGTCAATTTAACTCTCTCTTTTTTTATTTTATTTTGTTGTCTCCCCTACCAAAATACCTGCAGGCTGCATGCTTTGACAATCTTTGGAAGTCAAGCCCCTTTATCGAGAAATTGTGTACACACGGTCCACCACCCTCCATGCATCGGCAAATTTTGGAACCACCTCGTAGTATTTTATGAATTCATGTGACCCATGTACTATTACAAGCTCCAATATTCTAAGACACCACTTGCCATTTTTATTTTAAAAAAATGCTGAGATCGGAAAGAAGAAACATTTTCACTAGTTTTGTTTCTCAAAAAGCTTGACTGTTTGAACTTGGACAAAAATTCAAAACGGCAGCCACCTAGTAATGAAAAAGGTAGACAAAACATGAAACCCTTTTTGGCAGTTAACCTAACTACGATTGAGAGCTTATAAACATGAGAGTGTGTTTTTCTTTTTTAGCATGGCTAGCTTGTGCTACCTCAATGTGAATTAGTTTGTGATATATGGTAAATTTCAGTCGGTAAACTTTAAAAAAATAACTCGAGTTGATTTGTTTTTATATTTTAAAAGTTTTTTTAAAAAAATTAATTTTTTTTAATTTTTTTTATTTCAAATTAATTTTTTTATTGTTTTCAAATTGTTTTGATGTTTTAATATTAAAAACAATTCTTTAAAAATAAAAAAATATTATTTTAATATATTTTTTAAAAAAACATTTTATAAATCAACTATAATTTACACAAGAGATGAGATAGACTGATGGAGACAGCAAGCAATTGAAAATAAATATTAGTTGTGAAGTTAAATTCTTTTATAAATATGCTTTTTTTTTTAAGGTGGATTCTATTAGAAAATAATATTTAATTATTTTGGAATCTCATTCAATAATTTATTTTTTAAATTAAAATAATTTTTTTAAGAAATTAAGTTCTCATTAAAATATATTTCTTTTGAGTTCCAGATACTTGAGGATTTGAGTTTTAGTCATTGATACAACATGATTTGTCCATATATATATATATATATTGATCCAAAGATTGAAAGGAAAAAATTGCAGGCATGGAAATATTAAATTAAAACGATATCTTTGAAGCATGCATGGTACATCGATTTATATGATATTTTTATATGGACCGTATGAAAAAATATATATTGACCATGGCAGGGCAGCCACTTCATGACAATTAGGCAAAGACAATAATAATAATATACATTTCAATTTAACATCTAAGCTGGCTTTGATTATTAGATGTAGAATTTGTGAGTCAAATTGGCATCACATACTCTTAAGTACTTACCTTTATTGTAATTTCTCGAATTTTTTTCATTAAGAAAACGACCTTTAGTGTATGTGTATACATAGGCAGTACTGTCTACGGTCGCATAAATTAACATGACAATAAGAACATCCAAACTAGTTACAAATAAATCAATTTGATCATTAAATTCTAAAGCAAACGTTAGATATATGTCGCTCTAGAGTTAGTCCATTCAAAAGCAGGCTTGATTAATTTTTCTATGGTCTAAGAAAAATTGAACAGCTTCCAGAGAAAAAAAACAAAAAAGTATTAAAGTGGTTGGTATAAGAAAATTATATAATTCATGTCTTAAATCTCATCCAACAGCTTAAGTTTTTTGATAAAATAATTCTTTAACATGATATCAAAGCCTTGATGATCAAGCAATCACAAGTTCAAATCTCATTATTTTTATTTATTTGATAAAAATTAAGGATATGGTAGTGTGAACTTCTATAAGTTTTTATATTAAAGAATTTTCACTTGAGAGAGTGTATTAAAAAATAATATAAATTATATTTTAAAATTTCATATAATATATAACATGCAGCTTAAGTTTTGGGGTAAAATGCCCAAGAAAATGTTATATATATATATATATATATATATATATATATATATATATAAAATCTTTAGCACTTACTTGAGAAGAAGTAGTGGTACTAAAGTTTTAAATCTAATAAATTAACGTACACGTAACTCAACTCATCTAAAGCAAATTTTCCACAATCAACAACTTCTTTGGTCCACAAGTGGGTTTAATTTCAAAGTTAGCTCTTATATCTCACCAAAAATATTCTGTCAAAGGTTTGAAAAAAAACAGAAGCCACCCCGTTAAAACTGTAAGTGGTCTAACCATGGGCATCCAAAAATCTTCAACAGCTAGGCAAACGAAACCCTAATAGTTAATTAGTCGACATGATACATGCAGAAGACGAAGACTTATCGCAGGAGCTAGAGAATGAGAAGGCATGTGCCTGCGGAAGCTATTCCTTTTTGTTTAATATATCCCCAGCTGCCATGAGTACATTTTGGTTTGAAGAAATTATATATTGGTATCAGTCATCGCCTGAAGTTGCATTCAATAGCTCGATTAATTTCTCGATATTAATTTAGTTCCACATCGCACGGATCTCGGCAGTATTCTGCGTGTTTTCATGATATTAATTTCTTCATGGAAGAACACCCACACACAGCATGGGAATCACCTCACCCTAGCTACTATCTAACCCTGCTTAGTTACACTATTTGCCTAGACGCTCTCTTAAATTTTAATTTTTTTTAATTTAAAATAATTTTTTTATGTTTTTATATTTTTTTAATGTACCGTTATAAAAAATAATTTTTTTTAAAAAAAATTATTTTAATATATTTTTAAGTGAAAAGCACTTTGAACCGCTGCCGTTACAACAATCTCAAACACACTTAGTGTTGTAACAGTTGCTTTAGTTCTTTTTATTCAGAAATACATTAAAATAATATTTTTTTTATTTAAAAAAATTAATTTTGATATTAACACATTAAAACGATTTGAAAACACAAAAAAAAAAATTAATTTGAAATAAAAAAATAAAAAAAAACAATTATTTTTTAAAAATATTTTCGAAATTAAAAAAAAAAAGTATAATAAGATGCAAGGAAAAGTAAGGCCACCACAATAATCATGGGGCTCTCTTTACTATTGTTTCGGGCCTAACAGCCCAGCATGTACTTACATTGGTCATAGGATTAATTTCTAGGCCATTCTTAGGAGCCCTTAATGTTCTAAATTAGATGGGCCAGACTTTAACCTTGAGATTAGATCCAAAACACACTTCTCCCAGCTCCCAATAACTTGCTCACACAGAGCTTTCTTTGTTTAAAATCCTTTGCCATTCAAATCTCAAACTGTGACTGTTATCCTATTAAGAATTCTTGGTTTTTCTCTAAATCCCCAACTGTATTGGTTTTCCCTAGTAATTGAAATTGCAAAAGGGTGCATTTGAGATTTTGAAAGGAAAAAAAAACCAACAAGTGATTTAGTAAGCCAATGATCAACAAGTTCTAATCAGGTTATAACTAAGTTATAGATTTGCAGACATAAAGAACTAAGTTATAGTCAGGTTCACGATACAAGGAGCAAAGAATAATTTACTCAATTCGATATTTGCATCATGTATGTATGTTGTACTTCAAACTTGAGCTTTTTTAAACTCGATCGGTTGTTGACTTGGATTATAGGTTTTAATCAGTCATCCAAATATTCTAGATTGATTTTTCTTTATATAAAACAAAACGATGTTGTTTCTGTTAAGAAATTAAATAGTTAATAGATTGTAATCAAATTTTTAACTGGGTCAATCAGATTATAGGTAAGCTTGGAGTTTTAACTGAGTTATTCGGGTTTTTATTTTTTCTTGTTTTTTTAAAATTCAATCCGGTTCTGATAACAAGTTTACCGAGTCTGATTTGAAAACTATGAGAAAAAAGAAGAAGTGAAAAGAAAGTGGGAAAACTGGTAATCATCTTCCTTCCAAACCGATTGCTTGCTAGTTTTAGTTAAAAAACAGGGGGTTTGATTTTTGGACTTGGGATTTCTTTTAGTGGGCAGAATCATTATAATTTTTAAATTTTTCTTAAAATGTTTTTTAAATTATTTTTTATTTAAAAAAATATTAAATTAATGTTTTCAAATGTTTTTAAATGATTTTGATGTGACATTTTTTAATTAAAAATTAACTTACACTAGAATATCAAATACACTCCTCTTCATCCTTTGTTGATGATTACATTTTAAACTGACAGGGAGCAGCGGAAGTTTGATGCAGAAGAATAACGTGTCCATTCAAGGGGCTGGAAAGGCCACTGGAAATCATGCTTCATTCTCTCTCAGATGAGAAGCCGGCAAGCAACTGCGTACGACTTTTGCAAGTTGAGGTTCTATCCTCCTTTTTTAAGAGAAGACTATTAGGGATGTGAGTCAAGTGACAGTGACTATTAATTGTCAAGTTAAAATAACTCGCCTGCCTTCCTTCTTTCCTTCCTTTGCTTTTCTTTTCTTTTCTTTTCTCAACAAGTGTGCTTGTATAAAAAAAAAACGTTCATACTCCTGGTGCCTTGAGACTAGTTGGAGTTAGCTTACCTTCTGCTCCTGAGGGTAGATCTAATCCAGCAAATCAACAGCTTCCTGCGAGCCCATGAAGATTTTGTTGAGCTGATGAGAAAATTAAGACTTGTTCACATTGTTGTCCAAACTCCTAATTAATTAGACCGGTTTCGGATGAACCATCCTAGCAAATATGACAAGGAATAAATCTCTAATCCTAGCATGGATATATATATATCCTGTCTTTGACGAAATCAAATAAATATTCCCAATTCTGATACGTAAAACTTGATTTCAAGATTCCAGTACTCGAACCTAAAATTAAAAGAAAAACGAAAAGCAGAGAAAAATGACGTGAAATTTGTCATAGCACATATAGGGAGATGCATGCCCTAATAATTTATGATGAAGGCACCTGTATTGTATTAACCCTAATGATACAAGTGGTTGAATTGGCATGCAAGCTTTGTCCGACTGAACTGTAATTGCAACCCAAGTGCCTAGCACATTAACCTAAATAATATAATGAGAGCGAGCAAAAAGATTCCAAATGTGCCCCATTTAATGCCCAAACATCAAATTTATAGCCAATCATGCTGCCTTAACATGCCGCTTTGGTATACTGTTTAGCTTTTTCCCTACCTTTTTTCTTCTCCGACGGCCAGAATTGCTGTCATCATTTTGCTTCATGTTCTTGTCAGCATGGCTTGATCATTCGAATCCATTAATTTGCCAGGTCTCAAATTGCTCTTTAATATACATAATGCTAGCTCGTCGACGACTTAAATGTCCACCGTTCTTTAATGAGATTAAAAACAACCTAACATTCCTAATTAAATTCGTTGAAGATATACAACACTAAGAAATCCCCTTGCTCGCTCTCACCACCATGCACAACTTGTAGTTATTACTTGTTCAATTGCCCGGGTTACGTACGTAATGGGTTTCTATTTATTTAATCTTAAAAACATTTATTAGGGGAAAGTTTTGATGCATGCATATAAACCATTTTTACTTGATTTATATAAAAATTTATCACGATATATTATTTTCATAACAAATTAGAAAACAATCATTTTTAACATTAAAAAATATCATGGGTTTCTATTTAATTAATTATATCGGAAGAAAAAATTTCTTCTTGAGAATTTTTATTAAAAGTTTCTCAAGTTTAAACTAATTTTTTTTGTTCATGCTTTTCTTTATATATATATATATATATATATATATATATATATATAAAGAAATATAATGTGCATATTAGGTGCATATTTTACTCCCATTGAATATTCATGATTTCTTTTTTTAAAAAAATTATGCATATTAGGTGCACATATAGTTATTCATAAAATAATCACTAAAATTACCATTAAACCTTTAATTTTATTTGAAAAACATAATATCTTTATAAAATGTCACTGTAATTGTTTTATATGAAAATAATTTTATTTTAGTATATTAAAAAATTTGAGGGGAAAAAAAAAAAAAAAAAACAAGGAAAGGGCTTGCAGATGCAAGCCGAAGATATTGCGAGGCGGAAGGCCAGCTCGTGTGCCTGGCCTTTAAAGAGAAGCATGTGCACCTAGTTGTTTGGAGAGAATCCCACGCGCCTGGTTTTTGCTTTTTTGTTTTTAAAGAGTGTACGATGCGACATTCATTTGGACAAGGGACATGTTGTCTGTTGCAAGGAATTTCAATTATTGTGATTTTGAAAAATTAGAGTTCTGAAACTTTGATTTTTATTTTTTTTTATTTTAAAACATTCAAAAATATTTTTAGAAACTCAATAACTCTATTTTTAAGGCCAAAATATACATTAATTAGTCTAAAAACTCAATTTGAACTGAATATAATTTTTCTTATTCAAATCACCACTCGTTAAACTCTCCACATTAAAATAAATTCATTAACAACAAAATATATATATTTTTTGTAATTAAAAAGTGGCTGGTCAAAAGTCTTTTTTCTCTTTTTTTTATCTAGCAATTTTCTCTCTTTTTTATTCACATATTAATGACTAAAATATATAAAAATAAAATTTTATAATTAAAATATAAACTTCAAAAATAACAGAGATCAAAGTGTTGAAAGACAAGGCTTTGAACAATGAAAAAGGAAAAAACAACCCTTTTTTTCAATTTTGATTCATTTTCTTTCTATTATTTTTTTAACTAATTGAACCATATAATTGTATGGTTTTTTTTTAAATACTAATATTTAATGAAGAGTTGAAATAATTTTTCCCATAGCCTATATGCAGAAGCATGCAAAGAAAAATAAATATTCAAAACATAAAACCAAACCAACATAACTTGGAAGGATTAAAAAGATTGAAAAAAATAAAGTTTAATGATGAAGCAAAAAAAATAAAAATTCAGGTACCAAAGAAGAAAAATGCTATGAACAATGGGGGTGAAGATACTAATGAGTCCACAAAAGCAGTGGCAACACAATAATTCCCTAAAAACAAACAAATTAAGTCTGCTTGAACAATGACAGCACAATAAATTCCCCACCATTTTTTTTATTTCTTTAATATTTATATTTGTTAATAATCATTTTAAATTCATAATTAATCTCTCTTTTTAAAAAAAAAATAAAAAAAATAACCATAATTAATTATGGATGCTTAAAAATACCATAAAAATAGGAGTCTTTTTAAATTTTTTATTAATGCAATTGACTTTGGTGCTTATATATGGTTTAAAACTCTTTGTTATGAACCAAATGCCAAGAGTTCCAATTCCTGTAAAAATTGAGTAGTTTGATTAAAATATATATTTTTTTCTTTTGTGAGGTAACAGTGTTTGTAATTCTTAATTCAATTCCAAATATTGAGAAATTTATGAAAATGATTAGTCATAAAAGTCATTATATTAACGAACTAATAAATTAAATAATTGTCTCATATGCACTTCAAATACACAAGATTGTGTCTTTTGTATTTATACATACCCTGAGGTATTTTTACAATGTTTATATTTTTTAACCCAGTTTGTTTTTGCATTTTAAAAATATTTTTAAAAAAATATTTTTTTTATTTTTTTCTTCATTTTAAATTAATATTTTTTTGATATTTTCAGATTATTTTAATGTGCTGATATCAAAAATAATTTTTTAAAAATAAAAAAAATATTATTTTAATGCATTTCTGATTAAAAAACACTTTGAAAAACAATCATAACCAAATACGTTTAAAAATTAAAACTCAATATATATATAAAAAATATCGAAGTAAAGGATAAAAAACATTTTATAATATGTAAGATACCGTAATAGAAATAATAAACATAACAATAACTTGAAAAAAAAAAGATATTTCATGCTGAATGCAAGATTTACTAAGAAATTCTGGGCAACATCAAACAACACTAGATGATACAATAAAATAAAATAAAGTATGGCCTTGAATTGAGATCTGAAAACTAGATTTAATTGCGATTCTCATTACTCTATCCATCCATATGTTTTTTTTTTTTTTTTTTTTTGTTAATCTTTCTTATTAATGTTCACCATTTCTATTATTTTTCATATCTTACTCGCCATGAAAAAGAAATGATAAATTGAGTCAAAACATGATTGCAAGAATTGAAAACACTACACATGTTTATATTTAATTTGTGAGATTTGTAATCGTAGCAAGAAAATAGCAAATAAAACTAAGAGCTGCCTTATTTTTTAATTTATTTCTATAATTTCCCTCCAGCGCTAAGCAAGCAACGAAAGAAAGAAAGAAAGAAAAACGAAGTTGACTGGCCAAGAATCCATCCAATGATGGGAGACACGCCTTTCATTCATGTTTTCTCTTTCTTTCTTTTATTTTTATTTTTTTGGCTAAAAGTTGTAGTTAAAGGTCGCTGTCTTTCCCCATTTCAATTTCTTATCTCTTGCGATTCTCAATTTTGCCTATTTTAAGCTCCTTTTTGCCTAAATATTTGGCCATTTCTTCTCTACTTTTGATCAAGCTTTCTTTCCTCTTGTATTTCTTTATCTCCTCATTAGGAGAGATGCCTGATCCGGGTTTTTTACGTTGAGATTCTTTGAGTGAAATTTGGAAGAAGAAGTTAATATTGGGGAGTTCTGTTTTATTTTTTTTTCCCTTGTTTTGGACGTTCTGTTGTGAAGTTTGATTCTTTGAGGCATAATAGGAGATGTGTTTTTGAAATTCTCAATCTTTAAGAAGTTTATGGAATTGGGGCATTGGAAATTTGTGTATTTGAGGGAGAATATATGAGATTTTGAAATTTGAAGGAGGATTGGATAGCTTGAAAGTTGTTGTGTTCTTTTTGGTGAAGAAGTAAATACGATGGTGTTGACAATTGATTAGTGAATTCGTCATTGAATTATTGGACTGGTTTCTCGAAATTCACGAGATCTTTAACTAAGCTATAAAGAGTCACATTCAGCTTCTCTTATTGTTTTTTTTTATCTCAAGTCAGTAGTTGAAGAGACCCTGCTTTAATTCTTTCATTTGGAATTTGGATGCCAACTGCAGTCTTTTTCTAACCTTTTCCTTGTCTCTCTCAAAATTCACCATAGGTATTATGAAAAGGTCAATGAGATTATGACTGTTGCAACCAATTATTTGGTTTATTTTTCGAATTTTGGATTGTTATTAGTTGGATAGGTACAAGGAACGCTTTCCATTTTCCTTATGTTCTGTCATGTATAAACAAGCTTGTGAATAGTTTGGGGGCTGAGGATACAAAAGCCCTCATTTACTTTTTTTTTTTGGTGGAAGATCAAGGGAGTTGCTTTGGAGCTCGAAAAAACAATCTTGCTTCTTCCCAGAAATCATGAAATTTCTGAGCATCATGGGCAATTCACTTGGTTGTTCTGCCTCTGGAGAACGTTTGGTTTCGGCTGCAAGAGATGGGGATATTCAAGAAGCTAAGGCTTTATTGGAATACAATCCAAGGCTTGCAAGGTACTCAACATTTGGTGTTCGAAATTCTCCACTCCATTACTCTGCAGCTCAGGGTCACCATGAGGTATTTTGTGGTTAATCTTTTAAGTTGAGCTATTATTGAGTCATCTCTGTTGTGGTGATGGTGATTTTACATGTTTTTAGATAGTTTCTCTCTTGCTTGAGTCTGGAATTGATATCAATCTGAGGAATTATCGTGGTCAGGTAATTTCATCATACCTCAAATGGAATTTTTAGGCTTTATTTGTATGGTATTTTAGCTTTTATTTACTTGAAGCAACCGTTCATATAGCTTTTAGGTATTTTGAGAAACTTCAAGACAGGTTAGCATCTCTATGAAATAATACAATTTCTAGTTCTTTTTAATTTGTGTGAACAGACTGCTTTGATGCAAGCTTGTCAACATGGTCACTGGGAGGTTGTGCTGACTTTGATGCTTTTTAAAGCCAATGTATGTAGTTTACTTTCAAGTCAATTAGACCATACTTCATTAACCATGAATAGCTTAGAAGATTTAGGAACTATGAATGTGACATTTGTGGAGTATTGGATTTTAGATTCACAGAGCAGATTATCTTAATGGGGGTACTGCACTTCACTTGGCTGCTTTGAATGGTCATTCTCGATGCATACGCCTCCTCCTTGCAGACTATATACCTAGCATAGCTGATTGTTGGGAGATTTTAAGTAAGGGATCTAAGGACAATGAATCCATCTCTGAGTTTGATGGAAGGTACTTTCAACTCTTAGTTTTCTTCGCACTTCTATCATCCTTTATTATGATTTTGTTTGCTGAGGTGTGCCATTGTGCTTGCACCAGTGCTCTTCGCGAGGTAATCAATAGACCTGCTGATGGAGGCATAACTGCTTTGCATATGGCAGCCCTAAATGGGCATGTTGAAAGCGTGCAGTTACTCTTGGACTTGGGAGCTTCCGTTTATGAGGTCACTGTGGAAGATGGAACTACTATCGATCTAATAGGTGATCCCATTTTACTTTAAGTGATGATAGCTGATCTTGCACTGTTAGGCTGACTTCCAGTTAATTTTAGAGGAACAGTAATGCCATTTTTTGCAGTTCTTATTTTTGTATATTACTTAAACTGTGACACAATTCTCTACCATGAATACAAGAGCAATTGTTTTATGCCATCAATGCTCATTAATTTCTCCTTCTCAGTTTCTCACGTAGTAAGAGACTAAGACACTTTTAAAATGGAGGCCATTTGATTAATTTGTTTTCAAACCACTGTTGCAACTCAGTAAATACAGTATACAGAGGAATTGGATTCTGTGTCATCCAAATCGAAATAGCAAAGGACACGGTTATCAAAATGTCAAATCAATCTGTGGAATTCCAAGATTTTAGTTGCATAAGCAAAATCCTAACTTTAATGACATTATTCAGCTATCAATACCTTATCTATAGGCACGAGGTTAGTACCTATGGGTTACAGGGCACAATTAATCTGGGCTAAATTGTTTAGCTTGCAATGCCAAATATTTAAATGTCTGCCCCTGGTTGCTGCTTTGCAGGTGCTGGAAGCACGGCTCTTCACTATGCTGCATGTGGTGGAAATTCACAATGTTGTCAAGTATGTTTCCTAACAAAGAAGAAAACTATGAAACTGAAAATGAGTTATATTATGCTGAATCTTTGTCATGATCATGTGTTGTGCTTCAGATTTTGATTGCCAGGGGTGCTAATTTGACGGCTGAGAATGCAAATGGGTATGAATCTCCTGTAGCATATTTTTGGATTTAGTACTCTCATATGTTCAATGTATATAATAATATAGTGATTTGCAAGTGGCATCTACTTGAATCTTTCTGCAATGATATTATATCTGCTTTTAAACCAGGTATGGCACATACACACAATTAAAATGTTTTCCTTTACCAGTTGTTATTTTGGTCTGCATGCTTACACTGTTTGTGCCTAGATAGGAGGGTGGGCAGTAGAAATCTTAATTTGTTGAGGATGTCACAATGATTTTGGGTTGGCAAACATTGTGCATTCTTACAAATAAAACATTCTTAACAAGTTGGCATTGAAATCATTTAGGATAAGAGTTGCCCATGAAACTGAAAAATCACATGGATGACTAAAGTGACCATGGAAGAGTTAAAACTGATGTCACTGTGGCATTGGGTGCTGACAAAATGAATTTCGGACTTCATAATATACCTGCTTTACCCTCTCTTTGTTCATTGTATTTATGACTGCTTTATATTGAGAGAGATCAGCTGCGAAGGTCGTTACCTTTAAATCACTAACATCTTTGACTGATAAAGAAGGGAAATATCATAGAAGTTTCACTATGATTTTAGATACCTGTCAGTGAAGCTATTTTCCCCTTGAATTTTCTCTAGAATGTAGCTGTGGTTTTGCCAATGTCTATCAAGTGAGGATGGCCACTCTTCAGAAGAAAACTTGCTTGCTTCATTTCACCTTATACACCTATGTGCCTTTTTTGCATTATATTTGATCTTAGGCAATGATTATGATTTTTACTAGCAATAATATGAGAATCTCAAACTCTTTTCTACTTAACATCAAGTCTGCGTGTTAACATTATAATACATATCAAACACAACATAATTAGTTTTCAAGATCAGTAAAATCTGGGCATTCTAATCATTCCATTTGGAATTATATCATTGCAATGATGGATCTGTACTTTAAAATGTTGTGACCAACAAATGTCCAAAGCTGTTGGATGTCCAATTGCCCCTTTATTGTATGATTTGCTGTATAAATTCTATTGAGATAAACCACATCGTTGTGTTAAAACACCTCTTGTTCTCTTTTGTTTGATTCAAGGTGGACTCCATCGATGGTTGCTTGTTCGTGGCACAGAAATGAACTTGAGGAGATTCTTAGCTCACAGCCAGGGAACCGGTCTCAAATCTGTCCTTCTTCATATCTATCTATTCCCTTTATGAGCATTGTCAAAATTGCCAGGTAAATACAGTTTGTCATATTTTATTGGCTACTCTGCTGTAATGCATTGGCATATGCCATATCATGTGACTTGCTACATAAAATCACAATGACCCCTGAATTTTACACTTTTGTGTAAACTACAAGGTCTTTGCTTCCTGAGAAGCTTTTTCTTGCCTTTAGTATCTTTTTGTCTGTTAACATCTTGCCTGGCTGATAATGTGACTTTCAATTAAGTTCCAAATTAGTAGCTGCCATCAGGGTGGCATTTGCAAAAAATGCAGACCCCTAGAAGCACTGAGGAATAAAACTATTGCACATGATGTTAACAGCTTACATGCTCATGGAAAAGGCTTTTTATTAAATATGCGGTGAAACTTTTCTAGTTCAGATTGAGTTCCATGTGAATGAAATCACATTGCTTGAAGTTTTTTTAGAGTGTCATTTGCAGAACTTTTGAGATTGAGTTCCATGTAATAGAAATCACATACATTGCATGAAGTTTTCTTCATGGTCATTTTAGGTCTTAGAGTCTCATTTACAATCACAGAAATTAATGTTTTGTTTCCAAGTACAATAGTTAACTATATAGTCAAGGAATGTTATCTTTTGTTGGGACCATTTGCAGAGAATGTGGATGGAGGAACAATGATTCCCTCCCTACATGTGAGGATGCATGTGTGGTTTGTTTGGAAAGGAAGTGCACAGTTGCTGCAGAAGGTATGTTACTATCAATTGTTAGTAGTTTCCAATTTTCTATCATGTTTTCCCTCCTTAAATGTTTTTGTCTGGAAAGGAACTAATATTGTCAAGCAGAAATGGTGAAAGTAAAACTATTGGAAAAAATGAGGAAAGTTATTTTATCATGTACTACCTTTCTGGAAGCTATTGTATAGTGCAAATGATAGATTTTTTTTGGCTTGTGGAGTAAAATGTTGTGGGCTTGAGACCTAAGAGCTATCATTTTAAAGCAAATGCTGAAGGGTAGCAGTATCGCCAGAGTCCATTTCCAGAACCTTGTTTTTCGATTAAATTTTATTTGCTCTCTAATTTTTGCAGTTTTGTTGCCAAAAGATGGAAAGTGGAATCTTAAAACGTTCTCTCTTAACATCAGTGTGTGTTTCATGTGTTTCATACACATAAATGTAGCCTTTTGGCCCATGCATATATAGATGAATCCGGAACTCTGAATGATCATTTTTTGCACCAAAACTTTGAATTCCCATGTTTTTGGAAAATAAAAAATTTTCATTTCAACATTTGGGAACGACACCTCTTCTACAGGGTTATGTTTCTGGATCCATCCAAGTGGTGGTATGAGCTGGATACTCATTTCTTAGGCTTTGTAAAGAGTGATGGATGAGGGTGATATTATATAGCAGTAGTGGCAGATAGAGATTGTGGTGGTCTGTCACCTTCATATGCATTGTTGGTGGTAGTTAGGATTATATTTCTTCAGGTACAAGGTATATAATTAGAGAACAACTGTGACAGTCCCTTTAAATCTATTGGAAAATGAGAATTATATTCAAGCTATAAAAACTCAGCATGAACAATTCATCCAGTAAAGCATCTATAGCAATGTAATTTTCCAGGTAACAGAAAAGTCTAGGTATGACACTCTTAGAGCATACTCGTTTTCTTTCAAACCTTGAATGATTTTACTGCATATTATTTCATGTATAACATGGTTGATCAAGTGGCTTTTACCTGAGTACGTCTATACATATTTCGTGTGTACCATTGCTTATATCCATTGATTTGTAATTTTCTTTTAATTCTACAAAAACCTTGATGTTTGGGATATTTCCAATTAGTTACGAGGGTATTTGACGAGTTCATGGTGTTTTTGTGTTTCGTGTCACCAAATAATAGCTGAAATTTGTGTAACTGATGCCAAACTATATATATATATATTCTCACTATCTTCTCCTTGTGTGCTTCTACTGAATTTTCTCGTCATTTATAAATAATGCCTTCACCACATAAAACAATATGATGTGCAGGCTGTAGACATGAATTTTGCACACGATGTGCATTGTATCTTTGTTCTGCAATCTGTACCTCAACTGTTGCTCAAGGCCCAACAGGGTCAGTTGCCTGTCCTCTCTGCCGGCATGGCATAGTTTCATTTGTCAAGCTTCCTGGAACAAAGCCATTGGTTAAAGCTATTGCCAGAACAAGTTTATCTCTATCATTTTGCACATGTTCGGGTGAAGAACAAGATTTCACTTCAATGAAAACCCTACTCTGCAAGCCTGATTTCCAATGCACCAGAATTTCCCCGCTTTCATCTTCGTTCCGCTCTTTAAGTTGCCGGAAGTTTCCGTCAATGAATTTCAATGCCAGCCGATGCATGGGAACTTCAGATACAAGTCCATCTTTGGTTCCTTGTACTATTGATCGGAACCTGCGTGAATGCCTAGTCAGGTGTTCGAGATCAAGAATTAGACAGTCGACCTCTAACACAGAGCGCAGGAGGTCTTGGTTATCTGCACTCAACCAGTATGTAACTACAGGAACTGGGTGCTAACGTTTTGAGAGCTCTGTTCGCCTCTTTCAACCGTGATGAATTTTTTGTGCCGCCTTGTCCATAATTAAAGATCACAAGTTCTGGTTGGCAGTGATTATTGGGTTTGTATATATGAAATAGCATCGGCAATACGTACAAATGAATCAAATTAATATCATTGCTCTTGTCCGTCTTTCATCAACGGACGGTTATATTTTTGTTTTGCTTGTTACCTGGAAGATGGGAGGGTGGACAAAAACCTCGGAACACCATGCGAGTAACTTTCAAAGCGTTGCAGGTTATTCTTCAATCTGAATTTCAATGAACATTGGCTTCTTGCTCATCTAGATTTTAGTTATTAATTGTTTTATCTTGATCATTGTTTTCTGCCAAAAGATGGGGTAAAATCGAACATGGGCCTTTTCTATCTGTATATTTTTTGAAGTTTTTTCTTACTTCAAATATATTGTTATATTATTGAAACAATATTTTTAAAAAAATTTAAATATTAATGTATAAACAAATTTAAAAACAAAATTTTGTTTTATTAAAACATTATCTAACAGAAAAAACAATCGAGCCCTAAATTTAGAACTGGCAAAAAAACAAAAGAACATTCGGCATCTGAGGCATCATCACGTGAAGGACCACACGCAGCAGGCAAATCTCATTAAACGCTTTTAAAACATCTAGCTACTAGCTTAGCTATATCTAGAAGAATATCTCAAGGCGAATCCTAGGCATTTAAAACATCTAACTACTAGCTAACTAGAAGAATTTCTAAAGGTGAATCCTAGGCAATGTTTTTTATTTAGTTTTCGTTTGTTTTTTATTTTAAAAATATTTTTTTAAAAATTAATTATAGTTTGTTTTTCAAACAGTTTCAATGTATAATTATTTTAATTTATTTTTAAATAAAAAAAATACCTACTCTCACAATCTCAAACAAATTCCATCAACAAAATTTGCAAGCCACACCTCATGATCAAAGGCGGTAAAAAGAGATATATACAGCTCCATGCAAATAACAGCTACCAAAAAACAGCTCGATCCACCGAGGCACAAAGATTCGCACATGGAAAAAAAACCATAGGTCTTTCCTAGCTCCTTCAAAAAAAGGGAAAGACAAACAATTCTTTTAATTTATTAAAGTATGTTCTCTACTGTCATTACATAGTTTACAAGAAATTAGATCTTTAAACAATCCATGAATCTATTCAATAAACTCTCCTGGTTTCCTTGGTCGGATTAGTTTCCTAAATATTTCCTGGATCTTCCTTGAGAGCTCATAGATCACACACGAATTTATAACAGACATATAATTGCTGATGTAACTATAACCAGATGTATTGGTGTGATGATGCTCCTGCTATGTGCACGTAAGATCATTGCCCTAGTTTAACATAGCTGCTGCTGAAGAAACCAAGCCATTGGCCTCTTCTTTAGAAAATTAAAGCACTGCCCATGTAATACTTTTCGCTTAGACGCTACTATTCCAGCATTCCTAGCTTGTAAACATGGAATCAGAATCTTACTTGATCAGGCTATTAGCTGGTTGCTTAGGCAGTTAAGGTTTGAGCAAATACCTATAATTAACTCCAACTCAGAAACCCTGAATTTTGTATCAGAAAAAAAAAACCAAGAAACGATTCTGACTAACCTAAATGATTGACATCATCTCTTTCCTTAAAGATTATGTGATACAGTCTTGTCATTACAATAGGTGACGGTCAAATAAATACAAGAAAAATAGGAAGCATTTGTTGAAGTTATGCAGACGCATCTCTCCTGATACGGAGTGCGAAATCTACAAAAACAGATTAATTAGCGCAGCAATTTCTGCAATTCCTCATTATTAATTGAAAACCATCTGCTAACAAGTCAATATGGAATAAATCAAATTTCCACGCACACCCGCTTCCTAAATTTAAGAGATTACTAATTATATTGTGGAGATGATCCTGATCTGCAAACCCTTTTACTTCATTTCTTTTTTCGATACTGGCATTTGCTTAATGCATGATCCATCAGAAGTTGGATTCTGAGAAAAAAATACCAACAGAAATAATGATGTGGGCAAGCAATATCTCTAAAAAGTCAAAACAAATATAGAAACAAAAGGGAAAAGATAACTTCATTGAAAGAATTTACATACATTGCATGTTACTCAAATAATAAAATATTAAATAAACCAAATTAACATAATTTTATAAACTTGATAAAGCTCAGGAGGAATAGAAAATATATAAAAATATAAACTAATTAGTTAAAATAAAACTAAAAATCTAAATATATAATAAAAAAAAATAACTAAGAATAATTACACAAGATATACAAAGTCTTGCAAGGTCAAGAAAAAAAAATTATTAAAAAATAAATAAAAAAAGCTCAGGTAAGATAGCACCATCAAAAGCTAAACTTCTGCTTCGTTTTCCACTTATGATAAAAACCATAGTTTGGGTATGATACTTTACAAATCTCTGCAGCTAAGGCTGGATATTTGTTTGAGTCCATCACGAAGAGCTCGATCCTTCACCAAGAAAGGCACAAGGCGTGAGAAATTAGAAATGACAAGCAAAGGGCACAGGGGAACTTCGTGATATACATATATATTGATATCAATTGGTTTTCAATGGAGGTTATATTCGATGAAGAAGTGGATATGGTTTATATAGTGAAAAAAGGAGATGCAAATAAATGTGATACAAAAAGTGCTGACATTCCCATAACACGTCAAGTCCCTGCAAGGGTTAAAGAAAATGTCAACTGAGAGGACCTGAAAAAGCCTAAAAGGATCTCTCTATCTCTGTCTGAGAAGTCTAGGATCATCAACAACAGAGGGGAGGGCTTGACTGATTTGAGAGAAGATAGTGGTCTGTCTGGGAAGTAGGTTACTGAGATAAGTCAGTAATGTGACTCAACAACCATTATATCACAAAATGCATGATCAGTCTTTGTTTCTCTATCTCTCATCTGTCTCACATCTTTTACCCTCTAAGTCACGTAAATTCGAAAGGAATGAGAAGCATGGGGGCTCGGATTTTCAACTTGTTGAGAAATAGAAAAGAGAAGTATCACCAACAGTATGTGTGCGCAATCAATACAGGAGAAAGGGGTAACATGCAGTCTTTGCGATGTCTTTTTACTTCAGATAATCGATCCCTCTCTTGCACAACACTTCTTTGACTTGATCATTATTTTGCGTCCATCCTCGTGCCCTGTCAATACTTAGTACAGTAGCAATGCGGTCCTTGAACGTTTACTTGAAATGTACATAATGCTATTTTTGCCAATTTACAATAAGCAATGGCAAGGCACTCACCTTATATATAGCAAATGATCATAACCTTTCGACATACTTGTGTTAATTTTGAAACCTTAAAAAAGTTGTTGGCATTTCAAATCTACCGTCGAAAATTACAAATATATAGGAGAGATTTCGAATCTCAATTAAATTAAAATAGTAGCTTAGGCCACTGATTAATTTGATGATTTTTAAAAACCTCAAACGCACTAAATTTCCAAACACAGTATACACACACTGAGTACTTAGATTTTCAGTTCACCTCATCATATGCATGTTCAAATCAACCTGGAAGCAGTTTGGTGGAAATTTAAAGTACATCTTGTTCAAAATAAGTTCAAGGGGTGCGTTAACAAGAAAAAAATGGTGATGATGAAGTATGAGCATCAATCAATTCAATAATGGTGTGATTACTATCTATTTTGATTTTTCTTGCTTTTTTTTAGGGTTTGTTTTTCTCATGATGCATGTATTTAAAGATGACAAGCTGCTTAAAGCTCCGTTTTTCTAAGCTTCTACTTTTACGTTTTGGGTTAAAAAGCATGTGCATTTCAACTAAAAAGCAGCAGCAGCAGCTTAGGAAAAAAAAAAAAAAACAGACTCTAAATAAGCACCATGAGCCTCCATAAATTCACACAACGAGTCTTCACATATTTGTTCCATTTTATAGATTTACGGTGCATGAAAAACGTTGAGCTAGAGCCCTTGTGTCAAGAAAGCATGGGATGACTGGCTCTATATATATATATATATATATATATATATATATGGACTGTCACAGTAATGTAAGCTTTCTTAGACACGAGCCGGCCAGAAATGACCAATGATAACATACACAACGTCCAATGTTAGATAGACTGCAAAACGATATCTTTTGATGGTTTACGGGCTGAATAAAAAACATAAAACAGCTTTGCAAGCAAAAGCTGGTTGCTATAAAACAGAACCTGGGTTTGTCCTTTCTTTTCCCAGCATCTCTTTGTTTTTCATATACGTATATTTATCCATTGCGTGTGTGTGTCAAGTTTTGAAGCTAGTTTTCATTGATAAGAGAATAGAGCTAGCTAGGGTTTCTCATGGTTCATCTCGTTCCTTCACATTTGAAGCAAGCAATTCCAGTGTGATAGACAATTCAGTGGCAGGAAACTTTATATTTCGTACTCCTACAAGTCAATCAAACTGTATAGAATCTCATGGGTATCAAAGGAGATTCTTTTAAAAGAAAAATTACCTTAATAAATTAAAAATATTAGCAATGCATCACAATTATAAAAAAAAATGCCGAAATAACACATTTTGTATACATGTTGTGTTGGAAAATACAACATTTATAGTTTTTTATTATTCCCAATAGTAACATCCAAAAAAATAATTAAAATGCTTAGGAGATAAGAGAAAACAAAAGAAATAATCTCAAAGATATATCAAAACTTTGATTATAATACCATCATTATCATCTAAAAAATCTACATAAGATGAATCGAACGATGCAAAAAAAATTAACAACTACAACTACAATGAATAATAAGTATGATTTATTCAAGTTATTGTTAATGAATTTTTTTTTTTGTTGGATTTACTTTGTTAAAATCTTTTAAATTATGAATATGACGTTTTCTTGATAATGTCACACTATTTTGTTAAAAAAACAAAAATCAATTGTGTTAGTTTTTTCAATATTTTTTTAAATATGCTAATAAAACAGAAGGCCACCAAAGGATCCAATTGTTAGTGACCTACTGCCTGGTCCAAATTAAAGAAACTAAAATGCTCTCCCCCGGGAGAGGGAGAGGGAGTAAAATATTGTCATAACAACACCTAAAAAAAATCAGAAGAGTGAAATTGTATATTATGAGAGGCGTTTCAAGGTCAATGCCGGTGGAATTTTTAAAAATACAAAGTAGAAAAATCATAATTAATATAATAGTAAGTAGAAGTAGGTTAGGAATTAGGATATCTCACTGGTCAGCTTTTAATCCATATAATCATCACAACCTTTGTGATGTGACCACACATGTTCAAGAATTGTCAGTGTCTTTTCTATCTCCTTAAAGTCCACTTCTTTTTCCAACACGGGAAAACGAACCACCTTATAAGACAAAAGATATGAATACATAGACTACCTGTTAGTACCATCTCTCTCTCTCTCTCTCTCTCTCTATATATATATATATATATATATATATATATATATATATATATGCCCACATAGCTATTTATTTTTATTTTTTTATAAGATCAATTTATACAAATTACAATTGATTTCCGGGTTTATTAAATACCCTGCAAGCCTATTAAATAGATAAAACATTACAATAATGACAGGTATATACAGGAAAATCAAACCCAAATACAAAGAAAAAAACCCGCTAAGCCACGACCTCAAGTAGCATAGCTTCTCTCTTTCTTTTTTTTTTTATTTACGTGGGGTGTTTGGACTAGCTTGCGCGCACTACGACTATTCCCCACGGCCCACTGGACATCCTGCAAGCCCAGGAGCAGGTAAGGCACCGCGGGAGTGACAGGCGTGCATATAGAGGGTCGAATCCTGGACGGGGGCGGAACAAGTCACACAGTTGACCACAGCAGCTAGACCCTCAAGTGCTTTCAGTAGCAGGTATGTGTGAGTCTTTCAGTAACAAGTATGTGTGAGTCTTTTACTTATTTCTTACCTGTTATCTTTCAGGACCTGATTCCTGGATGTATGATCCGGATATAGACAAGATATTCTTACTCGGTATTTTATATCTATACATACCCTAACTTATATATAAATTTATTTTTTAAATAACTCAGTTAGAATTCATCACAATACTAAAAATAAAATTAGCTTCAAAATATAATTTAATTATCTTGATACAAAAGTTAATATAAACTTATGTAATTATGAAATACTAACTAGATAAAATCAAATAATATTAATTACTACAAAAAAAAAGCAAGTTCTAAAAGTCCAATAAAAATAATATGCTAACAAGTTATAAACTTAGAAAAAAAAAATGTGAGAATGAATTCAACAACTCAGTAAGTAGATAACGTTCAATATATATACACGAGATAATACAACAATAAGGAATATATATATATATATATATATATATATATATATATATATATATATATATATATATATAAAAGAAAGTTTCTGAAATAAACCATAACAAGAATATCATAAGGTAAACCTCGTTAGAAAATCAAAATTCAATGAGCATGAGGCTCCGTATTGTGGGATGATTAGTCCACATAACTTAGTGACTCCCTCGACCAACTAGGATTTTCAGATATAATGTGTACAAAAACTAACATTACCCTGTTAGCATGAGTATTCTGATTGACATACAATAAATTCATATCATAATCAAACAAACAAATTCATATCTCAAGGCTCAACTCATAACATCAAATAAATAAGGAGCTATCAATTCAGAAGTAAATAATGGATCATAACAAAGAAATAATTTCAATAAATAATCATGATTAATCATAAGCAATAAATAAATAATAATATAAGAATTATTAAGAAGCATAATCAATTCCATATTAATAATTCAAGTATTTATATTAATCTTCTAGCATGTGAAAAATTATTTACTCATCTGAGTCAAAAGTGAAAGGTCTCAAAAGCATATGTTCAAGGGAATTATACTGATGTCGCGCAGGTAGAATATCATGATCATCTTAATACAAAAGAAAACATGCTAAAAAATGATTTGAAAGGAATGTACATTTTGTTTAATATACTTAACTTAGGATCTAACCCATAACCTTATGTGTTTAGAAATAAAGCGTAATTATAAACTAGAAACAGTCTACCCAATCGATCCCAAACATAATCGCTATCAAGTCAACCAATTTAGCCTAACTGATTGAGTGAAATATACCAATCAATCTATTAAAATACAACACACCAACTAGTCTACTGGTTCCCCAATTAGTGGACTGAAATCTAGCAAGCCAAACAATCAACATGTTCATCATGATTCCAGATTCTCAATCACCAGTCTCAATAATGACAGATCTTCAAATCAACCCAAAATCTTAAAAACTCATAACAAATCAATAAACCCATATCAAATAATCTTTAACACTTCAACCCATCATATTATAATAAACTAATTCATTGCTTAAATTTAATTCCTCAATCAATCCCTGAAAATACAAATTCAAACTCTAACCTTAACAAAACCAAGAAATCAAGGCTAAAAACAATAATCACACGTATTAAAACATAAACCTTAACTACCCCAAACACTTAATCTCCACAATCCTCATTCATGTCATTTTCTTCTTCTCCTTGTTGTCTATTCTCTCTCTCTCTCAAGTCAGATTTATGTATTTATTTTTAACCATCTATTTATATTTATCCAGCTTTTATTCAATTACATCAATACCCTTCATCCATTCACATTTAATTCCAAGCCTCCAATGATATTATTATCTTTTCCTATTTATTCTTTCGCTTTGTTTTTCAAAACATCACAATCTCTTTGCAACATTTTGGTTATGGGAAAGTTAAAGAGATAAGTGTATGTTTCTGTGTTGGTACTGTGGATATAAAGGTGGCTGCAGTGATTCTTTATTGCGTTCTCTGTGGCTGCCTCCAGTGGGTTGCCGGCTTATTCTATCTAAGCAAGCTTTGCAATTTTTGCCATATGGAGAGCTGGCATAATGGACATAGGAAGGGGAAAAATGAGAGATAATATTTATGGAAGACGTTCTCAACAATTTATTATTATTGTTTTTTTGCTTGGTATACTTACCAGATTATTCTATTTCTAAGTCACAAGAATAATCTCTGGATCTCCTTGTCATAGTTGTCAATCTTATCCAGCGTCATGTAGAATCTAAACTAGGTCATGTTTTTAATTCTATCATCTGATCTATTAAAAAAAAAAAGAGGCGCAACCCAGTTCACCATGGGCATCCCCAGGCGAGCTCGCCCATGAGCTCGCCCAGCAGGGCAGGGGGCGAGCCGTGGGCTAGCCCGGGCATCCCTACAGGCCGCCCCGGTCTACACTGTATATTTTTCTCTATCTCCCTAGTCTTTTTATACATTTATTTTCTAAATTAATGCGTGCAGCACATGTAATTTTTACTTCCATCTATGTGCTGCAATAATTCCTCACTTCAATCCCATCGAGCTCAGGACGCAATCATGTCTTCACGGAGAGCACTCTCCAAGAACATCTAGAACACCTCCACTGTACAGAAAAGACACGGATTTCTTCTTCTTAAAAAAAAAAAAAACTCTTCTTTTATCTTTTTGACCTTTTCTACTTGTTATTCGAGCAACCAAAACTCAAATGCTAATTTAAATCTTGAAGTGTTTTTTTTTTTTTGCACTGGTGACTTGTTTTTACAGAATCAGTACAGGCTAAGAACTCAGGTTGAAAGAATTCATTTTTGTGTGAATTTTTTCGACTACTTCATTGTAATATATTCATTGAGTCGGTTCAATTGAACATATCCAGTTAAAATATCTGTTAACTTGATCATGACTTAAACACGATATGATTGAATATTTAACACGTTAATTTCTTAAAATTATATTATTCTAAGCTCAAATTGATAATCAATTTTTAAAATTTTATTATTGACTAGAAAAATTCAATGATAGAAACCACAGTGAAAAGTGAAAAACACAGACATATAATGGCCAGTATTCTGACGCAAAGTTTTTTTTTTATTCAACAGTTTATTTTACTTGTTTATTTACTTGTTTTTTTTATGTAATTTACATCATTTTCTAGCCTAATTGCATGGAATATGGCTTGAAATTATGGTAAAAATATTAAATTAAAAGTACAAGGATCAAAAAGTAAAAGGCAAATAAAATTAATGGCTACCCATACATGCTCACCAAAATTTATTTTGGTCCTAAAGTATTATGTATGTAAGATGACAATAATAAATTATTCGATTAAAATCACTCCTTGTTCAATTCTTTGCGGTTGAAAAACTTTGTCCCTTGTTGAACTAGTTAGAAAACAATTGTATGCGGTTGAAAGGTTTGGATTATCGGGTCATCAAGTTGACCACAAAGTCAACCCGCTTTCCTTTTTCTAAAGAAAATTTCAATTAAAAATTAAAATCATATTGTTTTTTTTTAATATCTAACTCATAGTTAACTCAGTTAAATTTTAACTCGACCGACTCAATTAAATGAAATTCTTTGATGGGTTAATGTCAAACTCAACCTGGACTAAGTGTCAAGTTGTTAGATTTCCAATCAACTTATCGGACCATAATTCGGATGAAATTAAAAACATGTATGAGTTGTGTTCTTCCGAAAGGCTTCTTCTGTTGCCGTCGAGGGATGGTTTGTCTCCTCGGACTCTGGCCCCTTTGGTTCCTCGATGAAGTTGGATTTTGACATTCTCATGAACCCTATTCAAGGGGCTTGAGGCCATGGGCCCTTTTTCGGCTAGTGAGTGGGCTTTTATTTCTTTCTTAAAGTGAATATTTAACGCCTTTTTAAAAAATTATTTTTAGCATCAATATATTAAAATAATATAAAAACATAAAAATAAAAATTATTTTTAAACTAATATTTTTTTAATTTTTTAAAAATATAATTTCAATCACGTTTCAAAACACCAAAATGCACCAAAATCTTTCATGCCACTAAGATTTGCTGTTAATGGTGTTTGCATATATTAACTTCTCCCAACAATGATAAAGAGGGCATATTTATTTAGCATTGACTGGGATTTTCTTGTAAGTTTTCCAGTCCGTCTCTTACCCTCTCGATGTATTTTACTTGTTGAGACTAAATGGTTAGGCTTCTCAACCACCAAATCAAGCATTAATTTTCTCTCCGAAAATCCCCAATCAAGTCAGTCGAGAAGAATGAAGCGAATTATTGCTCGGCTAACGTCTCCGTGCTGAGACATGCACTTTGCCACCACCAGAGCTTCTTGATCATTGTTGCCACCGAACAACAGCGTAGCAACAAGACGGAACGCCCCTGTTTATTATTCCTGGAAATGGAGGATCTCAAGTTCCCAGAAGAGCACGAAGCTCTCTCAAGGACGCAACAATTTAGGGTCCTAAAGCCAGTCTTGTGATTCAGTAGATCCATCATGGAGCCATTCTAGAGTGTAACTAGCCAACCTACTTTTGCCAGGTTTTCGTCGAGTTGGATTCCAAGTTAATTTTGAATTAAAAAGGAGGAGGCCCTGATATTATAAATGTGTATTTTTATATCACGAAGTTTGTTAAATGAAGAGATGATTTATGTGTATAATAGGATGAATGAAAAAATATATTAATTGAAAAACTGAAAAAAATTATTAACACAAATTAAAAACTCAGGTGAAAAGTTAGTCTTTTTAGTAAAAAATAAAAGATAAATATAAATGCAAATATTTTACATTGGGCTTTTTATTATATACATTTTTATTTATCTTTTAGATTTACTATGTTTGTTAAATATATATGATTTTCGTTTGTATAAATGCACAAAGCATATACAATTCATCTATTTTAAATCTAAGAGAAAAACAATAATCAAAGTTAAATTACAATAATTTTTTTGAGGTATTATAAAATCATATATAGAAACCATCCAAAATATTTATTACCATTTACAAAATAGTTAAACTAAATAATTAAAAAAAAATAAAAGAGTGGATATTAATAAATAAATAAACAGTTAAACTGAAAGCCAATCCGCTCGCTCGCCTAAAAGGCAAAAGCCTAGACATGTCTAGTTTCTTCTTCTTTTTATTTTTTTATAAATAGACAACATATTCTTCACTATTACCTTCTTCAATCACCTTTGCAACCGGAAAATCATTAATGGGGTGTTTGGACTTTAAAAATCTAATTTTTAATTTATTTTTATTTAAAAATATCGATAAAGTTATAGTAACCTTAATAAATTCATTTTAAACTTAAAAACATCCTATAATCACTCAAAAATTAAAAAAAATAAATTGAATTAAAAAAAAAAAACAGCCCCAATTTACTTTTTTAATATATTCAAGGAGAACTAATATCTCCATTAAACTTTTATTTTCAAGATAAATCCATTAACATAATAATCAACATTTTTTTGTAGAAAAAATATGATCGATAAAATCTTTTCTCTTTTCTCTTTTTTTTCCAATAACTTTCTCCCTCTTCTCTCAAGATTTATAGACTAAAATGTAAAAAAAAAAGTTTAGGACCGAATCGTAAAATTCAAAAACAATAAGAACAAAATCAATAAGAAATTAAAATTTAAGGAACATAAGTCTAGTTTCACACGCTTTTAGAACAATATAGATTTGGAAAAGGCTGTTAGTTTTGGTTAATTTTAATATTGGTGTTTGTTCTTTTATTTCTTTTTATGATAACTAAAAATTCTATTATATAAAATTGATTAATACTGGAACATTCTTTGACAGTACCCCAAAGGCGTGATAGCATGCAATCCAAAGAAAATAAATTAAAAACATATGGAGCCATGACAACAAAACTTTGAGGACCAAATTGAAAGAAAATAAAGTTCAATGACCAAAGCTAAAAGAAGTTAAAATTTGAGTAAGTGTAGTTTCATGCATAGTTATCAAACCCGGCCCGAGTATTGACCCGGTCAAGTAGCTGGGCCAACCCGGAAAATTTTTTTAAAATAAATTTTAAATTTTAATATTTCATAAAAAAATATCCATATGAATATAGGGTTATGTATATTGTAAATAAAATATTTTTCTAATATTTATATAATAAACTTAAAAAAATTAATAACCAACTAAAAAAATATATAAAAATACCCCATTTAAAAAACAAAAAAAAAAAGCTCTGGAATCCGCTCTCGTTCATTAAAAAGACCATTATTCCCAATCCCAATCCCACCACCTCCACCCCCTCCACCACCCTACATCACAATTGGTCATCCTCATCCAAGGTAGCTTGCTTTCTCGGATGCTTGCGCTATTATCCTTCATGTTTATTTCTGCTCCTATTATTCTTGATTTATTTTTAATCTTTATCCTCCATACTTCATTACTCGCAACCGCTGCTTCTTTTTCTTGCCAATGCGTAATCTATTTTTTGTGGTCGGATTTGCTGTTCCAGGTTGGCCATGATATTGCTTGCCTTTTCTTTTTTCAATCACTTTCTTACTCAGTTCTGGGCTTGGATGCAGGAGCAGTGAGCTCCAGGCTATGTCTCTGCAGTCTCATATATATGCCTTCACAAAGGTTTATGAGTGTTCTTTTGTGGTCATTTGAGAAACCTTTCTCAAGTCTTTTGAAGTTAGATCTCAAATCACCTGGCCTTGTCCTCCAATAAGAAAGATTGTGAGGCTCGTTGTGCCTGGAGGGGTTGAAGGCGGCAAGAAAGATCCAGACAGAGATAAGATCTCAAATCTACCATGGAGAGTCAACAGGGTCTCGCCCGGGTCATGGGTCGACCGGGTTTGGCCGGGTCGTTGCATAAGATGGTCTTTTAACAAACCCGAACCGGTCCAGCCACCAGGTCAACCCGCCGGGCTAGTCCAGGGTTAATAACTATGGTTTCATGCACCTTTAGTGTAAAGATGGGGGAAGGGCCGTTAATTTTGTTAATTCTAATCTTAGTCCTTGTTCTTTGAACTCTTTCTTTTCTGACAATAACTAAAAATTCTATTATGTAAAATCAACCTCTCATTTAATGCTGGAACATTCTTTGATATCCTGGATGCGTGATAGCATAGAATCCAAAGAAAATAAAAAAGTACAGGACTATGAAACAAAACTTTTAAAGACTAAATTGAAGAAAATAAAGTTCAATTACCAAAGCGAAAGAAGTTAAAATTCTAATGACCCGGAGAAAATCTGCCTATAAACAGTGAAACGTGAGAGCGGATGAACAATATCAACACAGTGAAAAGCTGTTCTTTTTTTTTGGGTTAATGTTAACGTTACTGTTAAATGGAGCACCATACGCAAGTTCATCGAATGCAAGTGTGCTTGTATCCTCGTGAACGGCTTTGGGTGAGAGGTTGCTTTACGTATACTAACTCAGAATTGTTTTGCTGAATGTGATAAAAAAAGAAGACACTTCTCGGAAAGAGAGCATTGAAGACATTTTGTTTCTGCATTTGGTCGGAAGTGATGAAGAGAAGGGAGCCTCACCCGCCGATCTTGATGAGGTGAAAGTACACAAACAGAACACGACGCTCTGTATTCAAGGGAATTGACGATGCTGGTTATATTATCTACTAGCCTGTAAATCCATGTTAATAGAAAGATTTTTTGCTACACTGTTTCCATCTCTGGTAGCCTGCATATTCCCCTTTCCTGATATAGCTCAGCATGCCCTTTGGAGCTTTGGGCATCTTGCAGCACCAGAAAAGAGTGGTGATAAGCAAGCACTAAATTTGGTCAATATGACTACAGTGATGATGGTTGCAGTGTTTGTCATTAAATTATCTTCAAAATTTCTGGTTTCATACTTGAAAAATGACATCGCTATGGTCTAAAAGCAAGCAAGCTTTCATCTGATTATGACCAAAGAAAGGTTAATATTTTGGAAGCACAAGAATCAGAAATGGCTAAAAGTTAGCCATCTTTTTTTTAGAGAGAACATTAGCTATTTTTATCTACATAAAATTAAAATATGAAATTTCATCATCGATATACTTACTATAGGAGCTAGGAACACAGATGATGTTTTTAATATTTGAACTAACATGGATCATCTAACCGCTACAAAGCTACCTGTTTGCTTTACAACCAGGACCGAATATTTTTCAGTGGTATCCATAGATGCGAGCAGGCTTCCAATGACACCAAGCTCTGGGTATTCATTCATATCGTCAAGACCTGCTGTGTTTGTGGTGTTTGTATATCTTTCCGTCTCCCAACAATAAAAAGGTCGTATTTATCTAGCATAGATCGAATTGTCTTTGAAGTTTCCAGGCCATCGCTTACCCTCTCTTCAATGTAATCCACTGTTTCATGCTCTGTGTAGTCATGCATAATATATTCAACGCCTGAGAATCTAGCATGCTATCCGGATTAATTTCGAGCTCATCAGTTGAGGGAATGAAGCGAGCAATTTTTATGCTGATGTTCCTATTCTGGGACATGCGTTTAGCTAACACAGAGCTTCTTGATCATCGTTGCCTCCGAAGAATATCACCAACAAGAAGGGATGGCCCTCTTGATGATTCCAAGAAAAATGGACTTTACTTGATTCCCACGGTCAATCAGGATCCTACAGAGCACGGTGCTCTCTCAAGGACACAGCAATTTAGAGTCCTCAGAGTAGAGTCCTCTGATTCAATAGACCCATCAACAAGCCATTTTTATGAAATGGAAGCACTAAAAAACATGCAAGTTCATCCATGCAAGTGTGCATATGTCCTCGTGCATGAATTTGGGTGGAGATTGCTGTGAAGACATTTACAGAAACTGCGTCGTCGCGATAATTTTGTTGGAAGTGTTTAAAGAGAGAATGACATTCCCAGAGATGGAGTGCAGAGGAGACCGTTTTTTCTGCATTTGGTGAGAAATGAACATAGGGAGGCTCGGCACTGATCTTGATGAGGTGAAGTCACTACAGAAAAAGGGCTCTGTATAGTTGGACACAAGGATTTGATAAAATTGATGATGATGGTTGTGTTATCTGGTCTGTAAATGCATGTTAGTATGCGGAGCTCTTTGCTATGCATAATGTTTCTCTTCTGATAACCTGCATACTTCCTTGACGGATCATAAACCCATTCACAACGAATGATGAGATCGTTGCTGACAATAGAACTGTAATTACCAAGAAAGCGAACATCCCCTCTGTCAGAATCTGCCCTTGATCAAGTTGAAAACAAAATGAGAAAACAATAATGCAAAGTTAGACGTTAGAGATGCTATATAACAACAACAACAACAATGAGCAATTAATAATGCTGCAAAAATTAATACAGGTAACATGGAAGGTTGATCAACATACCCCTAGTTCTCTCATGTAAGTAAATGAGCCAAGCTCAACGATTCCTTTGGTACTTATCAGGAAAGCAAGTGCCAAGGCATCCTGTTTTGGCAACTTGAAATACAAGAGAGGTACCAAGTAAGCACCGAATTTGGCCAAGATGACTACAAAGACGACGATAGCAGTGCTCTTCAGTATATAGTCATCAAAATCGATCTTTAGGAGATCTGCTCCCATCGTGCACATGGCCATAAAAAGAGGTACGAGCACTCCAGTGACAATGCATTCGATCTTCTCGACTACAGCTGATGCAAGTGGAGGTCCTGCTGGTACAGCTAATCCGAAAACAAGTGATCCAAGGAACACATTTAGACCAATATAATTAAATAATGCACCAGAAGCCAAGGCACCGAAAATGATGATGTCTGTGTATAAATCTTTCACAGGCCTTCCTTTGGGTGTTTGTTTGATCACCCAGAACATTGCCGGCCTCACCACATATAAAACTACAACAAGAAAGGCTACAGATATTACAACGCTTTCGATAGCTGCTTGTGCTCGCTGCTTGTAGGCAATGCCTATAAAGAAAGCAACTAGTGCAAGAACCTGGGTCAGCATTTCACTGGTTAGCACTGAAGACAGTCCAAGTCTGCCAAGTTCAGAATTCGTCAGTTTAAGGTCACCGATGAAGCTACAGATGACAGGAAATGGAGTCATAGATTGCACCAACATCACCAAGATGAGTGAGAGCCTGTCTAGTTTGTCGAGATTCCAGTACTTGCTGACCATCCTCGCAGTTACCCCACCAAGTACTACAGGAATCACCATAGATAATATACCACTGTAGATTGCCATTTTCCCTGTTTTTCTTACCAAGGCTATATCCATCTTAATTCCATTTATAAATCCAAAGAGTTGGTAACCCAATCCAGCCAATGTGCCAAGTATTTGTTTACTGTCAACAGTTAAAAAGATCCTTGTGTAATCTGATTGGTGTCCAAGGCCTGTTGTTCCAACGATCACTCCAGCCTAAAACACAAATCAATCACAAAATTGCAGTAAATAATTGCAATGAGCTGCTCTATCATATATAGTCTTTCATATTGAGAGTTAGAAACATTTAACATTCAGAAATTAAGCTACCAGTAAAATTCTTTGATGCCAGATTGTGTTAAAATTAAATTCACAAGCCAACAAAACATGTATATGAAGAAGAAATCTGCTTGATATAAAAGAATGGCAATCTCATATAGTTTAATCCCTATATACACGGCATGATCACTTTTTGGCCATCCCATATGGTTCTAATAAAGCAATGCATAATTTGAATTACATTACAGAAATAAAAATGGACAAGAGAGGCACAGGACTTAAAGAAATAAGGATAATGAAGACGTACAAGAATCTGCGAAACCAAGATATGGATGCCGTATCGCTTAAGAATGAAATGACAACCATGGCTGATGAGAAATATTGCAAACATATGCAGCTCCAATATTGGCAACGAAGCGGTCAGCGAATGCTCATTTTGAAGCCAACCATTTGAATTTACATTTGGTGGTATGCTTGTGCATTTTTTCGTCTGTGTTTTATTTAAATGTACTCCTCCTGTCGTATGATTCGAATGAAGATCCATCTGGCCACGGCTACCGGCAGGACAGGACCAGGGTGATGAAGAAGAGGAAGAGGAAGAGGAAGCGGGAATATGGAAACAAAAGAGGTATGTTTTCTCTCCTATGCATCATTTTTAATTTCTTGCTAACATAGAGTTTCTTAGGATTCAAGAATGGATGAGTTGCGCTGTATTTTTACTTTTAACAACAAATTAACTAAATGACCTCTTCAACAAATATTAACTTTTTATTAATTTCCAATAACACGACACATAAAATTGCATGAAGTCAGGGCCAGATCCTATATATGGAATAAGATGTCAATTATATGCGTTGTCCACACTGGAAAGACCGTGAAAATGTCTAAAAAGTTGCAGGAGAATCCTAGCAAATATTTCAAGTGCGCAGCAAATAGCTTTTTCTAGGCTTCCCTTGCAAAAAGAATTGAAAGGCCTTTGACTTGATAAACCTCCTGACTTGGATTAATATTGAAGAAGCTTAACATATGCAGTACTGCTTGCTTGGTACCTTTTTTTTTTTTTTAATTAATAAGGAGTTCGAGGTTGTGCGCATCTCGACTAATTCTATGGTCCTAAGTTAACGATCATGTAGCCTCCAGTGACTCTGAGGTTTGTAAAACTAGTGACTTCTAGAAAACAAAACTAGAATCTGAAAGCTGCACTTTTCAGAATCAATACTTGATAGTATTTTTATTCCCAAGTAAGATAGAGAAATAAAATGATCTTTGAATTCGAAAATATTCATATATAACATATGGATTTCATTTATTGTATTTTTGTAAGGGTTTTTAAAACTTAATTTATTATTTTATAATATACATAATATTTTATATTTTTATATTAGAAGTTTAGAAGATTATTTAGTTTTAAATACATGATACATTTTTTTTCTCTTTCACTCCTTTTTCTTTCCATTCCTTTCCTTTCTCCTCCTCCTTCCTCTTTCTCCCTCTCCATTCCTAAATGATTTAAAGAGAGTATATAAATTATATCCTTTTTCATGTTCCTTTTTACACATACCATAAATTACATAAAACACTAAAAAAATTTTGTGAAAAATTCTTGTAATAACCGAGTTGATTAACATAATTGAGAATACAAAGGATAATGGTTGAGTGCTAGTAGTTGCTTTAGTTTTTTAAATCATGGCATTCACCATGTTATTTATCACTTATTTTTTTTATTAAAAGATAAAACGGTCAGGCATATATGTCTGAGTGTTAGACCCACATACGCTTGGCCTACTAAGCACGTATGGGCCTGACTCTTTGATGGCATTTATTTTTCTTTTTCTTTTTATTCTTTTTGTTTTTTTCTAGACACTTCAAAAGAATTTATCAGGTCACTTACTTTAAGTTTTGACATGTTTTATGCTATTATAAATTTTTATTTAAATTTTAATAATTTTTTTCAATTATTATGTATTTGATCTAAAAATAATAATACTAATAATAAATTATTTATAAAAATTCAATTGAAATCAATTGTTTATTATTAAAATGTTTTAATATATTTGGAACATGATTTTATAATATTTATGATTTTTTAAGCTTTCAATAACACAAAATATTGAAATACTATTTTGATATTTTTAAAAAAACTTGCTTTAATAATTTTATGTATTTTTTTTACAAAAACAATGTTTTTAGTTAAAAATATCATGTTGGCTATTATAAACAAGAGATACATTGATAGAAAAAATTATTTTTATGAAGACAAAATTCAAAACAAATGTATTGTTTAGGGAAAAAAACTAGTTTTTTTACTTAAAGTTGACCTTTTTCATTTCCTTTTACTCATTTCTCATTGAACAGTCCTGCAAATAAAAAAAAATGTTGTCAAAACAAAAAACAAATTACAAGAATGAGAAGAAGATTTTGTTAAAAAAATATATTTTCTCCATGATTGTATGTGTTTTCTTTTTTTTTTTGTGTTTTTTGTTTTGTTTTATAGTATTATATAATACATAAAGAGTAGCTTCAAAAATGTTCCATGCAGTAGCTCGTGAGCAGTAAGTTATTTTTATTTTTTTAATACATTCATGTAAAAATTATTAATTTTTTATTTTTTTTGGTTTTTTTATTAAAAATTGCTTTTAAAATTTTGATGAGTTATTAGTTACAAAATAATAGTTCTGATTAAAAAAATTAAAGAGAACCCATTAATAAGATAAAAGGGTTTTGATAAGGAAATATATGGTTTTTTTTATCCTTCATTGATTTTTTTAATTGCTCTGAGTTATTATCCAATAAGGAACATAGCTAATAAAAGACATTATATTTTTTATTTAGAAAATAAATTGATAAGAAAAGGGGAAATATTAGAAAATTACTTTCTTTTCAATGAGATTGATCGAGGTACTACTTTTTTTTTTAACACAAAATAAGTTTTATTGCCATGTAATTAAATAAAGAGAATTTGGAGCAGCTCTTTCGAAATCAAATATCTTCATTTCATTTGTATATATTTTTTATCAGCTTTTCACTTTATACTTTAATTAATTTTATTTCGAGATCAGAGTTCACTTTTTTTTTTTTTGCTGCATTAATTAATGATTAACTTTTGATTTAACCCCGGGCCGGCGTAACAAGGGTAATTAGTTGGCTAATGACACTCTAATTGAAAGAAACAAAATTTATTTTCTTTAGCAATAGTTGCCTACAACATTGATCTATAAATTACCTTGTGATTGGTAGGGTTAGACGGTGCTTGTTAGTTACGTCCATAGAGAGGGGGCGGCTCTAGAGATTTAATTTCCTAGCAAATATATATAGGTGTTGGTAGTGCTTTGACTCCTCAGTTGGACTTTACTTCTATATATATACTGTGATGGAAATGAATGTTTTTAGGTTAATTAATTTGGGTATTAAGTACTGAGGCTGTTGATTTTGATTTTTATAATGATTTGTTACATTAAAAATAATTTAATAAATTTTTCAAGAATGCTAATCTCAAGATTAGAATTAAAATGTTCATCATTAATATGAACATGCTTGCTTGAAAGAGACTTCTGGTGTTTATCCGGTAGAAAATCACATATTATGATCGAGTGTTTGAACGAGACAAGAAGAGAGAGAGTAGTCCTCCAGTGTAATTTTATTCTACCAACAGGAAAAGTATTATTTCAGTAAATTAATATCATAATATATTGGAAAATGTCAGATTTTCCACATATGATGCTTTTTATTGCAACAATAATAATATCAGTACTTATTAATTTCTTCTCGCCAACATCCTGCTGGTAGCTTCAAGTAATTTCTCTTTTGATGACTTCAAACTCTGTAAGTCAAAACGAAGAATTGTATTCATACATAAGAGAAACAAATTAAATAAATATACATGCTAGCTAGAAGAAGTGATAAGTTAGGCTTACTGGGTGTAATCAATGTTAATTTTTCCAGCGTTAAGGTCAGCAATCTGAGAGAAGGCTTCTTGAGAGAGATCAATGGTTGCTTGACATCCGGGGGATGGGCATCGATCAACAATCTTGACAGTGACGCTGCCATCTTTGCAGGGCTGAGGAACACCGGCGTTTGTAGGACCTTGGCAGGTCACCTTGTACATTCTCCCGCATGCAGCACCATTGTCCCAAAGTCCATCGCTTGCAGCCGCTATCATCACACCCTGATCTTGGTAACATAGCATGCAGATGCTGTAGTGTTGCCCAGAAAATAAATGAATGGATGAGTTTAACCATTGATTCGATGCCTAGCTGCATCATCACACATTTATTTATTCTGATTTTCTCAAAATATAAAGAAACATGTTCAAGTCTTATATATATGATTCTGATCAGAATACTCACGAACATAAACGTTGTAGTAAGTGGCAGTCCCGGAAATGGCAGAAGCTACTGAGACCAGGCTGATGACAAGCCCCATAAAAAACAACACACGGGTAGCAGTTGCCATGTCGACTTGCTGTGATTTTCTTATTTGATAAACACTCAGAAGTTATCTCACAAAACTATTTTGATGTATGGTTGCCTGTGAATCAAATTGATGAGTTAGGGTTTCCTTTTATAGGAGATCTAGACCAATCGCTGTCACTGCTAACGGTCTTAACACGCATCTTTGGTACCAGAAATCACTGACTTTTACACAACTTGTTGAGCCATCAAGGAAAGACCCAGATAGAAGGTTACAAAACTTGAGAAAAATTGTACTATTTTGTTAAGAAAATAATATAAATTATATTTTAAAATTTAATGATAGCTTAAGATATGGAAAAGCCATTCTTTAACGTGACTCTCAGTTAGGCAGAGAGGCTACTCTCCCTCCACCCATCAATGTCCCCCAAGAATTGAGAAATTTGTCAAAGCATCTACACACGCGATATATAGACCCTCCTCGTTTTGCCTGAGTGTAGGGGGCTCCCTAAACAGAATCTAGCAAGGATACAATTCATTCATGTACATAACCCTAATATAGTGAATGTAAATCCGATCTTTTGTTTCCATGTTGCTTTGAAATCAGTTAATTAAGATTTGAAGACTCAGTTTTATTTGCTATTTGTCATTTTAATTATTGTTCTTACAGTAGTTTGTTAATTATTCTGCAACTGAGTTAATTATTTACGAAGACAACACTTCTACAGTTTTGAAATCCAGGAGGGTAGCTGCACCACTTTGACTTTAGTCAAGCAGAAGCATGCAAGAGTTAGTGCTAGTTATTTTGATCTAGGAGTCCACAAAATTGATTTTGAAAACTCTATTTAGTTATTTTGCATAAAATAAATCTAATTAAGTTACGTAACGAATAGGGTATTATTATTATTTATCGCTTGAACATTTAGCCCTTTTTTTTGAAAATAAATAAGAACAAATTAATCCGATGGCGACGTGCAAAGTCTTGGTTCATTCCGAGAAAAATATGGAATGGAATTAGAACAGAAAACGTCTCAATGCGGGATAGAATATTCCAAAAAAAAACCCTTTCAAATATTGCATAGTTTTTGGCGTTGATTGATAACATGTGGAACCTTCGAAGTTAACCTTTCAATTAAACATCTAACCAGGTGAAGCGAATGGCGCAGTCAATAGCCATCCCAGACTTCACAATAATCCACAAAACCTTTGAAATTATTGCATAGCTTTTGGCTTTAATTGGTAACAGGTGGAACCTTTGAAGTTAACCTTTCAAACAATATATATCTAGCCATGTGAAGCTCTTGACAAAGTCAATAATCATCCCGGCTGTTTATAGTAATTGTATTTTAAAATATTTTTTATTTAAAATATATTAAAATAATATTTTTTATTTTAAAAAATTATTTTTAACATTAATATATAAAACGATATAAAAATATTAATTTTAAATAAAAATAAAAAAATTATTTCTTTTTAAAATATTTTTAAACATAAAAACAAACTGGTCGATTTTATTTAACGTGTGGTGCAGGGTACAAGATAAAGTTTGAAATATCATCATTCCCTTTCTTTATTTCTCACACATTTTTGTATAACTTTATTTATAGTGTGCTTTACAAAGAGCAAAAAATCTATCCAACATAAAGAAAAGAAATCAAGATTCACTTCCAAAAGTTCCCCGCACACGTTTCAAATAAAAAAAATTCCATTCATCCTTTTCTCTCTTTTCAATTCCGATAAAAAAACTTTTCTCCTTTCTTTTTTTTCACTTTTTTTTAATATATATGGATTTCATTTTTCATTTGTTTATTTCTCGATAAAACAATTTCTACATTATTTTTATTTTATTTCTTTAAATTTTAATTATTGAGATTTGGATATCATTAAGTTGATAGTTGTCTTTGGATTTTATTAATAATGACTTAAATTTTTATTTTTTTTATTGGGCTTTTAGATTTTTTGATTTCATATTAAATGTGATTGTTGAGTTTGGATTCTATTTAAAAGATTTAAAGACTTGTAGTTGATAACTCATTCTCAATTTGACCAGCTTCTAGGCTCTCAAGCCTTAAGATTATAGCCCTAAAATGTAGAGAAATAAGTAGAGAGAAATATGATATTTTCTAAAAAGTTTTATATATTTTTTAATTTCATCTTTTTATTTTTTGAGATTTAGACATCAACAAGTTGATAGTTGACTTTAGATTCTATTAATAATAACTTCAATTTTCAAAAAAATTTAATTGGGCTTTTAGACTTTTTGATATCATAATGAATTTGGTAATTGAGTTTGGGTTTTAATTGGATAACTCATTTTCAATTTGAATAGGTTCTAGGCTCTCAAGCCTTAAGATTATAGCCCTAAAATATAGAGAAATAAGTAAAGAGAAATATGATATTTTTTAAAAAGTTTATATATTTTTTTTTTAATTTCACCTTTTTATTTTTTGAGATTTAGGTATTGACAAGTTGATAGTTGACTTTAGATTCTATTAATAATAATTTAAATTTTCAATTTTTTTAATTGGGCTTTTAGACTTTTTGATATCATATTGAATTTGATAATTGAGTTTGGGTTTTAATTGGATAACTCATTTTCAATTTGAATAGGTTTTAGGCTCTCAAGCCTTAAGATTATAGCCCTAAAATGTAGAGAAATAAGTAGAGAGAAATATGATATTTTCTAAAATGTTTATATATTTTTTTAATTTTACCTTTTTAATTTTTAAAAATTTTAAATTTAATCTTCATTCTTTTGATTATCATTTATTATGTTTGAGATTATTTTTTAGATTTTTATTTTTACAATTTCATTGTCTATGAGTTTTTTTTCTATCAAGTTTGATCCTCATTTTTTTTATTGCTATTTTTTTCTTTGGCAAGTTTTTAAATTGAAAATTTTCACAATTTAATCCTTCAAAATTAAGTTTCTTGATCTAATATGGGTCAAAGACTCAATGGGTTGCGAGTTTTAAATATTATACCGGGTTTAAGTGATTTGTCCAGTTGACTTGAGTTTTTTTTTTCTTTTTTAAAACTAATGTTTTTAATTCTTACCCTTGTTTTTAGAGATTTACTTTATTATTTTTTTAAGATTTGCCTTCTATGAAATTAGTGTTGGGTTCATGACCAGAGTCACCGCTTTTAAAGATTAACGTGGGTTGACTTTTATGTTTTTTTTTAAATTAATTTATTTTAATTTCATCTTTTAACATTTAATTTATTTGAAATTGGTATTTCTACCTACCCTTTTTTTTCCTTTCCTTTCTATTGAATTACCTCGATCTTGTGTCCATGGTCATGAAGTTTGCAGGTTAACCCAAGTTGACTCTGATTATTTTTGTTGCTTGGGGTTAGTCTCGGCTTTATAACTAGAGTCACCAGTTTCGTGGATGGAATTTTTTTGAGTCTTTTTTAAAATTGATATATTTCAATTTCATCTTTCAGCTTTTGATTTATTAGAAATTTTTCTATGTGCTTTTTTTTTTCATTTCCTTTCTATTGGGCTATCTCAATCACATACCCATGATCGCGAGGTTTGCAGGTTAACCCATATTGACTCTCTTTTTTTCTGTTGCTTTTTTAAATTAAATTTATTTTTTTTTCCTTCAACATTAAAATATTATTCGATAATTGAGTTTCATAATTTTATTTAATTTACTTCTAAACGTGGTTATCTTGGTATCACGACTAAGTCAGATATTTTGCATCTTGATCTAGGTGGGCTCAAATCGATTTTTTTAATTTTTTTAATTATATATGTTTTTTTTATTTTCATCCTTCAACATTTTATTTGCTAGAAATTAAGCTTTAGATTGTTTTTTTTATTTTTTTTCTGTAGAGTTATCGTGCTCTCATTTGATTTATTAAGAATTGATATTAAAAAAGCTTTTCTATTTTTTTTTCTATAAAATTATCTCAATCTTATATCCAAAGTCATTAAGTTTGTTAGTTAACTTATTTAATCGGGGGTTTTATTTTAGTTTCATTTACTCTTATCTTAATATTAAATTATTTGATAATCCAAATAAACTCAAGTTGGGCTTATTTTTACTTTTTTTAGTTGTTATTTTTTTTTCCAGATTATTTGTTATTATTATATATTTTTTAATCTTATTATTCAAATTATCAATTGAAACCAATAGCTCTACGCTGAAAAACTAAACTAACATTTTTTATGTAAAAAATAAATAAATTATACACCCGCGTGTGATTAAGTGATTGGTTAATCCCATATCACCCAGGCATTGACTAATCGGTCCTTTTCCTTGGACACGTGGGACCCATCAAAACAGGAGCAACAATCCATGAAACGATTGAGGAGCGCACGTAGAGATATACTAGTTAAATGCCCCGCGTGATGCCGCGGGTCAATTATATTTTACATTTCAAAAAAAGTTAATATCTAAAAGTGTTAGGTTTTTTTACAAAGTTATACCCAAGCGTCTTAAGTTTGGTTGAAACGTTTGACCCAAAAGTAATGTTTATAATATTAATAATAACATTAAACTTGGTTTAACCCTTAGCATAAAAATGTCTAGACTGCAACACCAGACCCAATAGCATTGGATGTGGGTCTGGCTGCAAGGTCGTGTCATAAAAGTGTGATAATTAAATAGATTAGTTAAAAAAAAAAAACAAAGAAAAAAAACCAACAGAAAGAAAAAAAACTAATGAAGAAAAAGAAAAAAAATATGAATTAACTGGGTTAACCTTTCAAATCAGATTAACCGTCATACCTTGAATTCACATCGTGAAAGTTTGATAATTAAAAAGAAAAAAAACAAATTAATGGGTTAACCCAGAACTAACTGGAACTTGTCAAACAGGTTAGCCTGTCAAATCCGGAATCCGTGTCATAAAAGTTTGATAACTAAATAGAAAAAAATTTAACATTAACAATTTAAATTAAACAAAAAAAATTAATTAAAAAAAAAACAAAAGGTTCAGCCTTTTACTGAGTCCACAGTCAAAGGCATAAAAACAACAAAAAGAAAAAGAAAAACTAAAGGCATCAGTCGAGAACTACTTCGAAAAAAATTTAATATTAATAAACTAAATTAATTAAATAAAATTAATTAAAAAGAAAAAATAAAAGAAAAAAAATCTCTAAGAAGAAAAAAAACTAAATAGAAAGAAATTTAACATAGCAAACTAAACTAAACGAAAAAAATTAAAAAAAAAAGCAAAAAACAATTACAGGTTAACTCGTCAAACTAAATTATGAAAATTTAACAAAAAAAATTTAACATTAACAACTAAATTAAACAAAAACAATTTATGAAAATAAAAACAAAAAAAATTAACGGTCAACCCATATTAACTGGGTTCACCTGTGAAACCAGGTTAACCCGTGAAACTCGGATATGTGTCCTGAAAGTTTGATAATTAAATAGAAAAAATTAGCATCAACAAACTAAACTAAATGAAAAAAATTAATTAAAAAGCAAAAAAAAGCAAAAAAAAATTTTGGGTTAACTTGTTAAACCAGGTTAACCCGTTAAATCAGGAAAACGTGTCATGAAAGTTTGATAACTAAAAAAAAAAAATTAATATTAATAAACAAAATTAAATTAAACAAAAAATTTTGTCAAAAGGAAAACAAAGAAAGAAGCAAAAAAAAAACTCCTGAAAGGCATAAAAAAAAGCTAAAAAAAATGAGACAGTTTAAAAAAAAAACCTAAAGCATCAGTGTTTTACTGTGGACTACACTGTGCAGTCCATAATAAAAACACTAATCCCTTTTAGTATATGTTACAATTAATTAAAAAAAAAAGCAAAAAAAAAAATTTCAGGTTAACTCGTGAAACCTGGGATCCGTATCATGAAAATCTGATAACTAAATAAAAAATTTAACATTAACAAAAAAATTAAACAAAAAAATTCATTAAAAAAAAAACACAAAGAAAAAAGAAAAAAAAACCATAAAGGCTAGAAAACGAGAAAAAAAACAAAAAAAAAAAACCAAAGAAAAAACAAAAAAAAAACAAAAAAGAAGAAGAAGAAGACAGCTCAACGTTTCACTGTGGACTTGCACAGTAAAACACTGAGCAGTTTTAGTTTATTGTCAATTAACAAACTAACTAAACGAAAAAAATTAATTAAAAGAAAAAAAAATTCGGGTTAACTCGCCAAACCAGGTTAACCAGTTAAACCCGGGATCCGTGTCATGAAAGTTTGATAACTAAATAAAAAAATTAACATTAACAAACTATATTAAATAAAAAAAATTATTAAAAGAAAAAACAAAAAAAAAATTGACGGCCCGTGAAACCAGGTTAACCCGTGAAACCTGAAATATGTGTCATGAAAGTCTAATAACTAAATAGAAAGAAATTTAATATTAACAAACTAAAGTAAACGAAAAATTAATTAAAAAGAAAAAAAAAGCAAAAAAAAAATTATGGGTTAACTCGTCAAACCATGTTAACCTGTTAAACCCGGGATCCGTATCATGAAAGTCTGATAACTGAATAAAAAAAAATTAACATTAACAAATAAAACAATTATGAAAAAAACAAAAAAAAGCAAAAAAAAAAACCCTAAAAGTGTAAAAAAAAAAATGAAAAAAAAAACTCATCTTTTTCTAAATAGAAAGAAATTTAACATTAACAAACTAAAGTAAACGAAAAAAATTAATTAAAAAAAAAATCTAGGTTAACTCATCAAACCATATTAACCTATTAACCCGGGATCCGTGTCATGAAAGTCTGATAACTGAATAAAAAAATTTAACATTAACAAAAAAAAATTATTAATAGAAAAAAACCCTAAAAGTGTAAAAAAAAAAAACAAAAAACCGTTATGAAAATCTAATAACTAAATAGAAAGAATTTTAACATTAACAAACCAAAGTAAACGAAAAAAATTAATTAAAAAGAAAAAAAAAGCAAAAAAAAAATTTCTGGGTTAACTCGTCAAACCATGTTAACCTGTTAAACCCGGGATCCGTGTCATGAAAGTCTGATAACTGAATAAAAAAATTTAACATTAACAAAATAAAAAATTATTAAAACAAAAAACAAAAAAAAAGCAAAAAAAAAAAAACCTAAAAGTGTAAAAAAAAAAAAAAAAAAATCAGCTCATCTTTTTCTAAATAGAAAGAGATTTAACATTAACATACTAAAGTAAACGAAAAAAATTATTAAAAAGACAAAAAAAAAAAAATTCTAGGTTAACTCGTCAAAGCATGTTAACCTATTAAACCTGGGATCCGTGTCATGAAAGTCTGATAACTAAATAAAAAAAATTTAACATTAACAAAAGAATTATTAAAAAAAAAAACCCTAAAAGTGAAAAAAAAAAGCTCATCTTTTATTGTGGACTGTACTGTGCAATCCACAGTAAAAGACCGAGCCCTTTTAGCTATATCTTAACTAGTTACATGCCCCCGCGATGCCGCGGGTCAATTATTTTTTGCATTTTAAAAATAGCCAAGATCTAAAAGTGTTAGGTTTTTTTATAAAGTTATACCCAAGAGTCTCAGGTTTGGTTGTAGCACCTGACCCAAGAGTAATGTTTATAATTAATAATAACATTAAACTTGGGTTAACCCTTAGCATAAAAGTGTCTGAACTGCAATACCAAACCCAATAGCATTGGACGTGGGTCTGGCTGCAAGGTCGTGTCATAAAAGTGTGATAATTAAATAGATCAGTTAAAAAGAAAAAAAACCAACAGGAAGAAAAAAAACTAATGAAAAAAAGAAAAAAAAATATGAATTAGTTGGGTTAACCCTTCAAACCAGGTTAACCCGTCATACCTTGAATTCGCATCGTGAAAGTTTGATAATTAAAAAGAAAAAAACAAATTAATGGGTTAACACAGAATTACCTGGGCTAACTCGTCAAACCAGGTTAGCCTATCAAACCCGGAATCTGTGTAATGAAAGTTTGATAACTAAATAGAAAAAAATTAAACATTAACAATTTAAATTAAACGAAAAAAATTAATTAAAAAAAAAGAAAAAAAAGGCATCAGCCTTTTCACTGTGTACTGCACTGTGCAGTACACAGTCAAAGGCATAAAAAAAACTAAAGGCATCAGCCGAGAACTATTTAGAAAAAAATTTAACATTAATAAACTAAATTAATAAATAAAATTAATTAAAAAGAAAAATAAAAGAAAAAAACCTCTAAGAAGAAAAAAAACTAAATAGAAAGAAATTTAACATTAACAAACTAAATTAAACGAAAAAAATAATTAAAAAGAAAAAAAAGCAAAAAAAATAATAAAATTCAGGTTAACTCGTCAAACCAAGTTAACCCGTTGAACCCGGGATTCGTGTCATGAATGTCTGGTAACTAAATAAAAAAAATGAACATTAACAAACTGAACTAAACAAAAAAAATTAATTAAAAAGAAAAAAAATCTGGGTTAACTCGTTAAACCATGTTACCTGTTAAACCCAGTATTTGTGTCATGAAAGTTGATAACTAAATAAAAAAAAATTTAACATTAACAAACTAAATTAAACAAAATATTTATGAAAATAATAATAATAAAAATTGACGGGTCAGCCCGGAATTAACTGGGTTCACCCGTGAAACCAGGTTAACCCGTGAAACTCGGGATATGTGTCATGAAAATCTAATAACTAAATAGAAAGAATTTAACATTAACAAACTAAACTAAACGAAAAAAATTAATTTAAAAAAACAAGAAAGAAGCAAAAAAATCTCAAAAAGCATAAAAAAAACAGCTAAAAAAACTTAGACAACTTAAAAAACAAAAAAAAAACAAACAAAAACAAAAAAAACGCCTAAGGAATTAGTGTTTTACTGTGGACTGCATAGGAAAAAAAATTACAGGTTAACCCAGAATTAGCTGGGTTAACTCGTCAAACCCGAAATCCGTGTCATGAAAGTTTGATAACTAAATAGAAAAAATTTAACATTAACAAACTAAATTAAACGAAAAAATTAATTAAAAAGAAAAACCAGAAAAAAATCCGGGTTAACCCGTCAAACCCGGAACCCGTGTCATGAAAGTTTGATAACTAAATAGAAAAAAATTTAACATTAACAAAAAAAATTCATTAAAAAAAATAAAGAAAAAAAACAGCTTAAAAAAACAAAGCAAAAAAAAAAAAAATAGCTCGGCTTTTCACTTTGGACTGCACTTGAAAAAATAATTAATTAAAAAGCAAACCAGAAAAAAATTCTGGGTTAACCCGTCAAACCCGAAACCCGTGTCATGAAAGTTTAATAACTAAATAGAAAAAAATTTAACATTAACAAAAAAAAAAATCATTAAAAAAATCAAAGAAAAAAACAGATTTAAAAAAAAACAAAACAACTTTAAAAAAAAAAGTAAAAAAGCAAAAAAAAAAAAAAAAAAAGCAGTTGCTCAGCATTTCAATGTGGATTGCACAATGAAACACTCAGCAGTTTTAATTTATTCTTAATAAAATGGCAAATACGAGAGAGAGGACAGGGGAGCTGTAGCCCCTATGTTTTTAATAACATTACACTTTGGTCCATGTACTTTTAAGAGTTGCGATTTCACTCTTATGATGCATAAATAGGCGTCTTCATTAGCATAATTGACATTGATCTTTGATTTTTAATAATATATTATGTGTATTTATGAAGTAAAATCTCTGACGTAGTGACAAGTCAATACATTTTATTAATGAACGCCTTTAATTATTTAACAGGTTAATATTTAATATATAAGATGGAAAAAAACAATTGTTCTAAACTCAAGAGTCTTTATAAAATCATTTTAATAATCTATTATTATTATTATTATTATTTGTTTATTTTTGGTTTTTTTGTTAAACAAAAAACTTATTGAAATATAAAATAATTGATGGGTTTGCCTATCTCATGACTTAATATTCTATTTAGTAATATAGTGTATGATATTTTTTAAAAGTTTTTTTAATTGAAAATATATTAAAATAATTTTTTTAGAGTTTCTATTTTTATTTTTACATCAACACATTAAAATCATAAAAAATTAAAAAACATTAATTTGATATTTTTTTAAATAAAAAAGCAATTAAAAAAATACATTAGAGAACAAAAGTTAACATAGTGCCAAGTGCCAAACAGACACTTACAATTCTAATGGTCTGCCTATCTAATAACATAGCATTTTCTTGTCTTGTATTTATTTTTATATTTTTTGGTTATGATAAGAACTCTTGTAAGTGTGTATTTAGCATTATCATAGTTTTTATGATTATAATTTTAAAATATAATTAAAAAAATATAAATTATAGCTTTCTAGAATAGGATTTCAGATGAAATTTTTCAATAAAAACCATACAAACTGTGGCTAAAAGTATATCTTTAAAACAATGGTTAAATAAATTAATTTCAACAATACCTCATTCTTTTACCAAGCAACCTTAAAGGCTACCTTATCATCCAATACAAAAAGAAACTAATGTCGAGTTTGTTTCATGTGAAATAGTTTGTTAAAAATTACTTTTAAATTTTTTTATATTTATTTATTTTAGAAAAAGTTAGTTAATAAAAAATATTTTTTAATCGAAGAAAAATTTGACTTGGTTTTCAGCAAAGTATTTGTCTTTTAGTTTAAGTAGAAAACACTTTCTAGAAGTTATAAAAATTCAAAATTATCTTGTTATTTGTTAATTATATTAATCTTGGTCCTCAATCTTTTAATTGCTATATATTTTATTTTAAATCTATTTTTTGCAATCTCATTTCTTAGAATTTAATTTGATTTGATTTTTATAATTTTCATTCTTATTATTTTGATTGCTATTTGTTTTTTCCCTATCCTTTTATTAATTAAAATTTCTTATCTATCCAATTTGATCTCCGTTTTTTATTGCTATTTATTTTATTTGAAATAATTTATGATTTAAGTATTTTTTTTAATTTCATCATCTTTTAATTTTTTATCTATCATATTTGGTTTCGATTCTTTTTATTGTTATTAGTTTTATTTAAAATAATTTATAAAATTATTTTTTTAATTTCATCTTCTTTCAACTTTTTTATCAGGCATATTTAGTTCTTTTTTTAATAAATTTAAAAGAAAATAAATTATTAATAAATTATTTTTTTATAACATATCTAAATACTAAAAAGTATTTTTCAAATTATTTTTCATGACAATACTAATGTAAAAAGATAATTTATTTTTCATGAATTTATTTTTATAAAAACTAATTTATTTAAAAAAACTACTTTCTCATAAATAAACTATACTAAATATGGGTTTTGTGTTAAAATAGTCAGATATCCAACGCATAAAACAACATGCAAGCATTACGAAATCATCACCTTGACAATTAGCTACCTATTTATTAATTTAGTTTTCATTTATTATCGTGTTAACTATTATTTTAAAAATATTTTACTTTAAATATATTTTTTATATCTAATATATTTTTCAAAATATTTAAAAATATCTGAATCATATTTTTTTCATCGAAAGATTTCAGTATTCAAAACCGCCTTTTTCTGCCCATAGAAAGAAGAAACAAAGTGGAGTCATAAAAACCGCACTTCTCTTTTTCTTCTTTTCTCATACTCATCTATTGGACCCAACTTTGTAGTTACCAAAAACCTTTTCCTTTTCATTCATTCACATCCATCTGTAACCATGCCTCCCCCTCACCACCACCATGATCACCACCGTACACACGGTGGAGCACCACCAAAACCAACCAAGAGTTTCTTTCTTAATCCTGAAAGCCATAATATGACTGCAATAACCATCTTTTTTTTCCTATTCCTTGGCGTTGCCGCCATCCTCCTCCTCTTTGCCACCTCCGCACTCCACCCCTCGACTACATCCTCCAATTCCCCGAAGGCGTTGCCTCTCAAAGACTTAAAGAAGCTCCCAAGATTCAGATTTTCGACTAAGACGAGACCCGAAACGGGTGCTGATCAAAGTTCATGTGTGGTTTGTCTTGAAGAGATAAAGCAAGGGCAGTGGTGTAGAAACCTTGTTGGCTGCGGTCATGTGTTTTCATAGGAATGTGTGGACGCGTGGCTTGTTAAGGTTTTGCATGTCCTATTTGCAGGACGCGAGTTGAATTGGATCAGGGCGTAAAAGATAGGCCATTGTGGGACTTTGTTTGGAGAAATGAATTGAGGGTTTGGTAGCATTTTCTTTTTCTCTATCTAATTGTAAGTTCTTGTTAAATTTTGATCCCCTCTTCTTTTTTTATGTACGTTATTAGATTTTTGGTTTTATAAATAGACGAATGGTATCAACTTTCAAATCCATGTATTTGATCATGAATTGCAGCATGCTTGTTCGGTCGATAATTCTCTTCATGATATATGCTCTGTTTTGAATACGAAATCTGATCTTGGTGGTTGGATTCTTGATTGTAATTCAAACGCGACTACTTTGATCGGTCAGAAATAAAAGGTTGGTGCTTTTAAGAGGTCAGAGCTCAATTACTTTCCTTTGAATTGTCTGTGGAGACCGCATGAAAGGTTGTCTGTGCTTGATGAATTTCTTAGGAAGAAATCAATTCTTTTCCAAATGGATATACTTATTCATAATCGAATGAATTTAGTGGCTGCATACAGTAGGAATTCTGCAAATTGATGAGCACAAGCTAAATTTTTATTTCCCAGTACATGAAATGGTTGCTCACGAATATTTTCTTAACTCAATCAAATTAGAGTAACACTAAAATCTATTAACCCCATTTCATAACCTCTTAAGAAGTCAATAATTATCTCATGTAGTGGTAATAAAACACTACATAATACATTCATACTTCAACAAAAACTTATTCCATTTCATTAGAGTAATTGTTGCTTTTAAGCGGCTATCCACCTACTCCTAGGATATTTCTGTGTTTAAGTGTTTCAATCCAAGCAAACAGAAATACAGAACAGCAAATAGCTTGGAGTTCAAAGAAAAAGATATCATCAATATAAGCTGCATAACATCATGAAATTCTTACCAGTCTGCTTCTTTCGTCACCAACTAATTTTACAACATCAGATTAGCTTTTCTTATACGAGAGAATATCTTTTGACTGAGATAATCATCTCTCTCTCTCAAGTATTTTTGACTGTTACATAGAGAAATTAGATTTGACTTTGCATACACCTGTTTTGATTTGATCTCATTTCTTCTTATTTGTTCATCTTGGTGATTTCCTCTTGTTGCTGGTTTTTGAATCTGCTGTTTGGTGCTGGATTTTGATTACTGTAATAGATAATTGCCAATATGTCGAGCTTGAGCTTGCTTTTGTGTTGGTCTTTGTTGTGACTACTCTTGATCTATTCTACGAGATTCCCCTACTCTGCTTTTGCCTTTTGCTAAACTTATTGTTTGCTGGATTTTGGGTCATGATCTAACGCTGTGGCCAGTTGGGAAAACAATTGCTGGGAAGAGGGTACAATACGATGCTGTGGTTGAGTAGTGAAATCACATGTTACATTGCATTTCTTTTATTTTTAGGCATTAATGGATTGGTGCTTGGGGAATGATTCTCCTTGCTGTGTTATGCATGTTCTTGTGGCTTCTAAGTCATACATTTCATTTCTAAGAATTTATGGCGGAGTTAATTGTTGGAATGGGAATCCTTTTTTCTTGTTCACTGCATAACTTTGATATCTTGTTTCCTTTGGTTTTATGCAATGAACCTTTGTGGTTCCTTCTCCCTTTAGTGAAATTTGATTCTTGAGGCTACCCCATTTGTAAGTGGCCTTGGCGAAATAACTAGTTCAGTGCAAGATCCTTTGAACTGAAGTGCAAAAACTGTATTAACTATACGATGGCCTCTGAATATGAAGTAAAATCTTGGGATTTTAGTGCTTGGCGTGCTACTTCATTGGATAAAGATTTTTTCATGCTGGTTTAACAAAGACCCTGTCAGGACTTGCCAAAAATATAAAAACACGATGATCCTGTTAGGGAACCGCCACTTTCTTGAATTTCATACAAAAATTAGCGTCATATAATCTTGAGCTTCGGTTACTACTCCTTTTAAGAAATATTTTACAACATCTAGTTTATCCCAGTATTCAATATGATTTGTTAAAATAGAAAAGGATTTTGAAATTTGATTCTTGAACCATTCGATATCACCCTGTTTCCTAAAAGATAGTTGACAAGGATGGAAGAAAAGGAGATATCAGGCTGGATAGAACGCGGATATCTCAAAATTTGATTCTTTCTCACATGAAGCTGGATTTTCGAAAAGAATACTGACTGATAGCTGCATCTGCTCTCCTCCCATTCTAAGATTTTCATTGCGATATGCATCTGGTGAATTGTTGTTTAAAGCTTGGATCTTTGGAAAAAAAAACGTGGGGGGGGGGGG